>JAXQQM020092960.1:0-108347 GCA_034641835.2 Pinus albicaulis
AATGGGAGCTCACAAGGAAAAAATGGAGAAAATGTGACCAAGTGTATAGATCCATAGTGATCTAATAGGAAACAAAAGGTGACTAATGAATGGGGAAAAACCTTCTATTTATAACAAAATATTAGGGCGATCTAGAAACTTGGTGCATGAATAAAATATTATTAATCAAATTCTAGAACCACCCTTTAGGAATATTTAATTATATTTGTTGTAGGGAAAAGGATCTTTGACTTGGGTCAATTCCTTTATTTATAAATAATAAATAAATAAATGATTTATTTACTATTTTAAGGAAATGGTGGGAATATAATTAAATAAATAATGATTTATTTAATTATTTATAAATGATTTAGTCAAATTTAACTAGCAATATTATTTAAATAGGATTTAAATAACTTATTCCTAGGAAATAATCAAATAAATAAGGATTTATTTAATTGATTTCCTTGTTTTGGGTTAAATATGACCGGGAAATATAAACAAATATAGATTTGTTTATTATTTCCTTTTGGTGTTTCCTGTTTAGACCATAAACAACTTAATAAAGGTGTTTTACTAAGTTATTTCACATAGTGAAAGCAATTTTACTTAGGGTAAAATTGGTCTTACGTGGTGTAATTGGGTTCATCTAATGATAGTAGGTTAGATGACCAAAAAATGGTGTAACAGACTTCCCCCCAACGTACGAGTGTTAGGAGCAAATCGTATGACCGAAGTACGTTGTAAGAACTCAATCACTAGACATCAAGAGGGAAGTCAGAGAGAGAAATGTAAGGTAGTCTAATGTGCGAAAGGACTAGACCCTAAGGAGATGAGACTTACAGGTGCAACAAGTCTCTAGTTTATGAAGTGGTACCTGTGCTAAAGGCAGCGGGGGAGGCATACCTATTTTTGATCATGTCAGCCCCCTATTAAATTCTGACAAACAACCCCCTTTAAAACTCCTTCGTTTGGCCTAAAAATCCTTTCTTCCGCCTATCGTTTCACTCCTCTAAAACTCAAAATTGCATAAAAAGGGCCGAAATCACACATTTTAACATATTTAAGGCCTAGCACCTTTCGGCCCTAGCCCCCTCAATATTTTTCTCCACGTGACCTGGGCGCTAGACCAAGCGCTAGCCCGGAGAGCGCTTATCGTAGTATTACCCGTTCACTGCTCCGATCAACTTTCCACCGTCCGATCAACCTACAAATCAACGGTCAGTAGCTCACCCGCCCTTGTGGTCCCCACACCCAAAAGCACTGTTCAAAACTCGTCAATTTCCATCGCACCACCTTTCGAGGGGTAGGCGGTATTTCTCGTTTCGGAGCGATTCCACTCATCGCATGACACGTGGCCCCACGCACTATTCATAAACCGCCCTCCATCACGCATTAACGTTCGTCCAAAAACCTGGCGCGATATCGCTGTGCGCCGTCCGATCTGGGGCGTGCCATTCGACGGTGATCGCACTGCTGAGATGCTCGGGAGATAAACTCGACAAACAGTGCCCCTGGCCCACCTTCTGTCGCTCTCCAACGTGCTCTCAGCCGTCGATCTCCTCCTGAGATTGGACGGTCCATATTACTTGCCTTCCCACCATCGACACGTGCCTTTCGCCCCATCATCCGTCCATGAGTTTTATCACATTTTCTTCCGCCCCATCATCCGTCCATGAGTTTTATCACATTTTCTTCCGCCCCTCATTTATTTCCATTCGAAGGTCAAATGTCCATCGTTTGCGTTTAAATTTTCTGCATCCCTCCAACCTTTACCAGGCCATTTTTCCACCGTTTCACCATGCTGCGATGTCATCCTCGCTATCCCCGCTGCATCCAGTTTCCCATGCATTTGTTTTCTTGAAAATTTTGTGTGTTTTTCAGGGTATGAGCGGCGGTAAACCGCCATGATTCACAGTCTCAATTACAGTAACAGAGAACACCGGAAAGGACCATTTTTCAGAGGCTAGAATTATGGAGAAAGGCCTGGGAAGCTGTTACGACATGACCTCCATTAAAGAAGCAGGGTTAAACTCTATCAAAACCCTCCAGAGTCATTCAAAGTGCAGATTTTGCAATCGAAGACATTAATATTGCAGACAGAGAGTATCAATGACAGGCAAAGAGTTAAAGGCGTATAATTGAAGATTTTTGAGCCTTAACCTAACCATTTGAAGACAGAATACCAGATCGATGACCCCGTAGATCACTCAGAAGGTCCATGCACAAAAAAAAATACCCTCAAGGTTGCATTTCAGAGAATTTTCTTTCCAGGGAAGGACAGATTGCCCATGTGGTTTTTGTTTCTCTATCGTGTTCCTGAAGAGACTTCCACCCAGTGCATTTATTTCAGAAAGCAGGCCACAGAGTACATACAACACGACAGAGTCATCAAGCAGTATGGGCATGCACGTTTCCGCCATCTTGTCTTAATGAGGCAAATTAAATGTTCATCATCCATTTCCTTTACTAAGTTTTCTTTTTCTTCTATAAAACTCCCCAAGAGCAGATTATTGAGGGTTCCATATTTTATCAGAAAATTATGCGGTGAGAGAATTTTGTATGCATTTTATAAAAAATCTTATATGAATGTTTAGAGCCCGTTGGGTTTCAGTGAGGAGGAGTTTTTTCTTTAAAGAGGATTCTGGTCTTTGGTGTCTCACAGTGTGTAACTTTCTCTTATATGTGCTAATTTAATTGTTCATTTCATTTCATCCGCCTTTCTTGTATCATGTTTTTGGAATGCGAGTGGCTCACTGGTTTTTGGTATGGATTTATCCTAGTTGATACCCGTGCTCGAATTAGTCAAGCGCTTTAAATATGGCTCAGGCATGATATACTGTTTCACTTTTCACTTCAACCATATTTCTGCTATATTAGCTTCTTTGGGAGGTTATTTTTAAAACGCTATTGTCATGTATGGATTCTTAAATTGGTAAGCCCATTACATGGTGATATTGTGTATCTGGATATTCATCTCAATGACAGTTAGTATCATCTTACATCTTGCTTAAGCAGTAAACACCTTCTAATTATCTATTTCTGTGACGTATCTTTTGAATCGGCCCTCTTTACAGTAAGCTGCCTCTGAACTGTCTGATGCATTTGTATTAGAGTTCCTCACATATTGCCTCTGCAGTATTCCTTTCCCTGTGTAAAGTTTCTAAAGGTTTTGGTACCATTCAAATTAATATTTATTGTTTTCAGGAGATAGCATGAGAGCCTTTTGTTGATAACTCCCCCTGTTATACCATATGCTCCTTGCTATATAAAGATGTCCTAGGCACTGGTCTTTCACAACTCAAGGCTGTCTCTAGGAACGACAACATGTTTTTGGCATCGTTGCCAGGGAACGAAGTTGAGAAAATTTAAATCCCTGGGCCTCGAAAAAACATAATTCACTCTTCAAGTAGGTGAGTATGGAGAGTTGAGAGTTGTAGATCCCTCACCTTGGCGACTCCACATTCGTTTATTAGATAAATTCACTTGCAGTCCTGGCTCCTCGTAAGCCACACCTGAGGTCAGATACGTCAAAGTGAAAGACACCTTCAGTGTCTGACCCAGAGAAGATCATACATAGAAGAAGTTCGAGGGAAAGGCGATCAGTCCACACTGAAATCCCTAAATTGTCTGTAGAAAATTTTCCATCCTCTTCTTCTCAAGTAGCGAAAGTGCTAGGTCCCGACTCCATTGTGGGAGATACTGATTACTATTCAGATAGTCCACCCCGAGGAGGTGTCCGAGTTAAAGACAACTTTCACCCTACTCCTGAGGTCAAAGCGGTCAAGGAATTCACCGAAGTATCTGCTAGTAACAGACCGTTGTTCCCCTCAACACCTCAAGCTGCAGTCCATTACATTCCTATTGTCATTCATGCTCCACTTCCACCGCCGCCTCCTCCTTTTACACATCAAATTCGTGCACTACCTCCACCTCCTCCAATGGCCAATGTTCCCATCTTCTTGTTGAATAAATATGCCCTCATGGCATTACCTCAAGTGTTGAACGATATGCCGCAAGACTATCTGAAGATTTTATCCCGATTCAATGGGGAAAATGAGATTGATGCTCAAAAACATCTTGAGGTCTTCTACTCTTTTGTAGAGAACTTTAATGTGGAACATTTAGATGTAGTCTTAAGGCTGTTTGTACAATCTCTTGATGGTGAAGCCCAAAAATGGTTTAAGACATTGGGAGACCGTTCTATCACCACTTGGGACGGAATGGAAGATACTTTTCTCAGGAAATGGGGAGAGAAGAAAGATCATGGAAATTGTGTTACTAATTTCAATACACTCAAGAAAAGACATAACGAAGGGGTTTCAGAGTTCATTAAGAGATTTAATAAATTGTATTTGAGTCTTCCTGCTGATATGAAACCTCATCAAACTACGACTAAAGTTGTTTTCGTAGCAGCCTTTGACTCAGAATTCAGTTTCTCTTTGAGAGAAAGAAAACCTACCACTCTGGATGATGCTCAGACAGATGCGCTGGAGTTGGAGGCAAATTTCGCCTCCACTGGTAAATCAAAGGGAAAATATGAACAAGATTCTAGAAGAAGGGGCAAAGATGAGGTATCTACCTCTAACCAAGACAGAGACTCGACCAATGACAGAATTGAAGAAATGAACAAAATGATTAAGAACCTTTCTGGTAAGCTGGTCAAGCTTGAATTGGAGGCCAAGAATTTAGCCTCCAAGAATTTCTAGAATACTCCAAACAGGGGTTACAATCCTCAGTATAGGAAACCACCCCTGCAAATATTGCAAATGGAACTAAAGGAAAAAAAAGATCAGATACCACACCCATTGTACTTGGAAGGTCCAGTGGCTGATCCTACTGAAGACACTGCCTATGAACTGGAGGATGAAAATCTTGCTTTCTTGAATAGTGATGGAGAAGAATGCCCCTTGCAAGGAAGTGATGGAATTGAGTTCTCATTGCAAGAATAAGAGAAGGCTAGAGACACGGAAGACTTAGAGATTGATCACTATTGCAAGCAATTTGTTGATTTCATGCAAGCACAGTTTAATAGAAGATATGATCTCATATCTTCTAGGAAGAGGAATCGTACTCAGGATCAAGAAGAAGAGCCACCCCAGAAATAAGCACCTACTCAAAAGAATCCAACAATGCAGAAAGTCACAGACAAAGGTAAGGGGCCTCCAAACAAACCTTTGTAGTCTAATGATCAAATTCCTTCCTCTTCAAAAGTAGTCATTCTCCCTAATGCGAAGTCTGTGTCAAAATAAGTCAAACCCTCAGCCGAAAATAAAGAGTCAAAGGAGGTTGTAATAGAGAAGTCCTCTCCTTCTTTAAGTCTGCAAAAGGAACTTGAGAAGGTCAAAATCCCAGTTCCCTTGACTGAACTGCAGTTCCCTTGACTGAACTGTTGAAGCAACCTACATATCAATCCCAAGTCACCTCTTTCATGGTCCCTCCAGAAGCAGCACTCATCCCAGATAATCTCAACCTTCAAGAAGAAAGACCCTTGGTCGTATTTGGCCCACATGTTCAGGAATTTGATGCTTCTACTCCTCCCTTCTATGTGTCTCTAGTGATTCATGACCTGCTATTAAATAAATGTATGTTAGATTATGGAGCTTCCCATAATCTACTGCCTCTGTCAGTCATGGAACAACTATGATTACAAATCACCCATCCATACAAGGACCTCTATTAATTTGATTCCAAAAGAGTTAAATGCCTGGGGATGATCAAGGATTTGGTGGTCAATTTGGCCCAAATCCCAGCAAAAAGTGTGGTAATGGACATCGTGGTGGCTGACATCCCAGCTCGCTTTGGCATGTTGCTGTCAAGGTCCTGGGGGACAAAAATTGTTGGGTCAATCAAGTTGGACTTAACATATGCCACTATCCCAATTTTTGGTGGCTATGAGAGGAGGTTGTACAGGGAAACTAGATTTGTCAAGATGGTTACTAAGGCCGATAACTCGGTTAATTCATCAGTCTACAGTAAAGAAGGTGATTTCTCATGTTTAATGTTGGAGGAAGACCAGGATTATGCTCAAGAACCATCATTCTGCTCGATCAAGACTGAGCAGCCCTTAGAGAGCTATGAAGCAGGAATATGGACACTTCATTTCGACGGAGCAAATTCAAGAGAAGGTAATGGAGCTAGAATACTATTGATTTCTCCTACAGTAAAATGGGTCCCATTGTCTTTCAAGCTAGAATATGAAGCCACTAATAATGTGGCTGAATACGAAGCACTTCTGTTAGGGTTAGCCAAGAGCATGAATATACAAAGTTTAAAAGTTTTGGGAGATTCAGAACTGGTGGTTAGACAAGTCAAGAATCATTGTCAAGCCAAACAGTCTCGGCTGAGGGCTTATAGGAATGAAGTTTGGGACATGGTAGAGAATTTTTTCTTGGCATTTAATATCCATTTGATGCCCCAGGAATAGAATAGGATGGTCAGTTCCCTTGCTGTGGCTGCTAGTACATTCTGTCCACCTCAAAACCCTATCTTAAGGTATGAAATTGAGGTACGTTATTGACCATCAATCCCAGATAACATCAAGCACTGGCAGGTATTTGACGATGAAGAAAAGGTGAAGAGATTCCTGGAAACAATAGGGGAATTCTCCAATATGGAGATTGATGCTTGTGAAGAAGAAGCGACTGAAGACACTTCAGAAAGAAATTGGGAGGAGAAAATGGCAGGTAATAAAGTGTTGCAATTGAAGGGAAACGTTATACCTAGAGGGTTGGTGCCTTTAGAAAAATTATTTAACAAGAACGATGTCCCACTGCAGCCAAGAAAAGTGGTAGAAGAAAATAAGGTAGAAGACCTTAATCTTGGTACTGATGCTGACCCCAAAATTGTAAAACTATCCAAGAAGGTCCCAGAAGAATATAAAAATCTATACCAGAAATTATTTCAGTCTTACAAAGATGTGTTTGCATGGTCTTATCAGGACCTAAAAACTTTTGACATCAGTATAATGCAGCATAAAATTCCACTAAAGGGAGATGTGAAACCTCATAAGCAGATTCTTAGACAGATAAATCCCCTGCTGCTTCTCTCCATTGAGAAAGAAATTAAGAAGTTGTTAAAGGCCAAAATAATTGTGCCATTGAGGTACTCTGAAAGGGTGGCAAACCTAGTCCCTGTCCGAAAGAAGACTAGAGAAATAAGGCTATGTGTTGATTTCCGAAATTTAAATCGAGCATCCTTGAAAGATAATTATCCACTGCCCAAGATGGATCACATCCTGCAGAAAGTGGTTGGAGCTTCTAGGATGTCAATGATGGATGGATTCTCTGGTTACAATAAGGTGGTTGTACTTCCAGAAGATCAGAAGAAGACTGCTTTCACCACGCCATGGGGGACATTTATGTATGCCAGGATGCCTTTTGGGTTGATTAATGCAAGGGCCACTTTTCAGAGGGCCATGGAAATTTCTTTTGTTGGGGAGAAAGATAAGTTTGTGGTGGTCTAGCTCGATGATATCACTGTGTTTGCAAAGGGTGATATGGAACACATTGAGCATTTGCGTATAACTTTTGAGAAATGCAGAAGGTATGATCTCTCTCTTAATCCACAGAAGTCATTATTTGCATTAGAAGAGGGTAAAATTTTGGGACACATTGTAACCAAAGATGGGGTAAAGATAGATCCTAAGAGGTTAGAGGTTATAAATGGCATTTATCTTCCTAGAAATAAGAAGGAGGTGCAGGTATTCCTAGGGCGCATTAATTTTCTGAGAAGGTTTATTCCTAACTATGTTGAGATAGTTAGATATATAACTGACATGCTGGAGAAAAATAATGAGGTAAAGTGGTTCCAGGAATCAAGAGAGGCCTTTACCAGGATAAAAAATGCTTTTGCAGAAGCCCCTGTGCTAGCTGGACCAGATTATGCCAAACCTTTCATGATTTTTTCATTTTCATCACCTCATACAGTGGTAGGAGTTTTATTGCAGAAAAATGAAGAAGGGTACGAGCAGCCCATCGCCTTCTTCACTCAGGTGCTCCGTGATGCATAACTAAAATATAACATATTAGAAAAGCAAGCATACGCCCTGGTGAAATCCCTTAAAGCATTCTGCATGTATGTCTTGCAGTCCCATATTACTGCATTTGTGCCTACAGCAGCTGTAAAAGATATTCTTATCCAAGGGGATAGTGAAGGAAAAAGGGGGAAGTGGATTGCCAAATACACGAGTATGAGCTAGAAATCCGCCCTACCAAACTGATCAAAGGACAAGGGCTAGCCAAAATCTTATCCGAATCAAACTATCAGGCTCTGGGTATAAATCTGTCCATAATAGCAAGTGAGGAATCTAAGGAGAAAGAAGAGCGACAGGGAGTAGAGATAACTGCTCCGAAAACACATATAAAGTACCTCACCAGTCAATGGTACAAAGAGATGGTAGAATATATCCTCACACTCAGCTGCCCTCCAATCTGTGATAAAGCTAAATACAGAACGCTAAGGTTGAGATCACAGAAGTACATAGTCGCCAATGGCCAGCTATACTGGCAAGATCCCTCGGGAATTCTACTCATGTGTCTCACAGAGGATGAGGTAGAGAGTATAATGGCTGAATTTCATGAAGGAATATGTGGGGGTCATTACAAATGGAGGGCCACTGCTCACAAAATCCTGAAGGCTGGTTTCTATTGGCCCAAGCTCTTTGGAGATGTTTTTGCCTAGGTTAGAGCTTGTGAGAAATGTCATAAATTTGCTGAAAGACAGAAGTTGGCACCTATGCTCATGATTCCCGTTCACGTGGATGAACCATTCTGGCAATGGGGAATTGACTTTATAGGTGAAATACATCCTCCATCGAGTGGTCAGCATAAGTGGATATTAACTGCCACTTATTATTTCACAAAATGGGTAGAAGCCATACCTGTGAGGAATGCAAAAAATGCTGTGATAATAAAGTTCATGGAAGAAAACACCATATCCAGGTTTGGCTGCCCTGCTAGAATAGTAACTGATAATGCCCAGGCCTTCAAGTCTGAAAAGTTTGTGAGCTTATGCCAGCAGTATAACATTACACTAAGTCACTCTACAACCTATTACCCACAAGGAAATGGCTTGGCAGAGTCTTCAAATTAAACCCTGGTGAGGGCACTGAAGAAGGCTATCAACGAAAATCAGAAAAATTGGGATTCCCAGTTGAAATTTTCTCTGTGGGCCAATAGAATTACCAGCAAGAGAGCAACTGGGAAATCCCCATATGAATTAGTATATGGGAGGGTAGCAGTATTCCCTATTCAGTTAGCCTTACCAGTAGCCCGATTCATGCAAGAAATTCAAGAAGAGCCTGATGATGTGACCAGGAGAATAAATAAGCTAGTGGAGTTGGAAGAAACATGCAACCAGGTAATTCAAAGGTTAAATGAATATCAAGAGAAGATGAAGGAAATTTTTGATCAGCATGCCAAGGACAGGAAGTTGAAAATTGGGGATTTATTGCTCAGATGGGATGTTCGAAGAGCTGAAAAAGGGAAACACGGTAAACTTGACCCACTCTGGTTCGACCCTTTTAAAATCGTGGAACAAGGGGGCAACAACACTTTCAGGTTGGAAAATTTACAGGGAGACTTGCTCGATGCCCCTATAAATGGCCAGTTCCTTAAGCCCTACTTCCAGTTCTGATTTATGCATAGATAGCCTGGTGTATCATACTGTACATTAGTTTTCTGTTTTCATCCTTGTTTGAATAATGTGGGTGTTGTGATGAATCATGAAAAGAAAAGTAGAAGTGCTGAAGAGCAGTGTCCACATAAAAGATTAACCAGTGATCTGTGAAGTTCTCGACACACCCATGGATGAACGTGCCGTCCCCAAGTGGAGCCAATGTTGATCGTGTCAGCCCCCTATTAAATTCTGACAAACAATCCCCTTTAAAACCCCTTTGTTTGGCCTAAAAATCCTTTCTTCCGCCTATCGTTTCACTCCTGTAAAACTCAAAATTGCATAAAAAGGGCCGAAATCACACATTGTAACATATTTAAGGCCTAACACCTTTCATCCCTAGCTCCCTCGATCTTTTTCTCCACGTGACCTGGGCGCTAGACCAAGCGCTAGCCCGAAGAGCGCTTATCGCAGTATTACCCGTTCACCTCTCCGATCAACTGTCCACCATTCGATCAACCTGCAAATCAATGGTCAGTAGCTCACCTGCCCTTGTGGTCCCCACGCCCAAAAGCACTGTTCAAAACCCACCAGTTTCCATCACACCACCTTTTGAGGGGTAGGCGGTATTTCTCGTTTCGGAGCGATTCCACTCATCGCATGACACGTGGCCCCGCGCACTATTCATAAACCGTCCTCCATTGCGCATTAACATTCGTCCACAAACCTGGCGCGATATCGCTGTGCGCCATCCGATCTAGGGCGTGCCATCCGACGGTGATCGTGCCGCCGAGATGCTCAGGCGATAAACTCGGCAAACAGTGCCCCTGGCCCACCTTCTGTCGCTCTTCGACGTGCTCTCAGCCGTCGATCTTTTCCTGAGATCGGACGGTCCATATTACTTGCCTACCTGCCATCAACACGTGCGTTCCGCCCCATCATCCGTCCACAAGTTTTATCACATTTTCTTCCGCCCCTCATTTATTTCCATTCGAAGGTCAAATGTCCATCGTTTGCGTTTAAATTTTCTGCATCCCTCCAACCTTTACCAGGCCATTTTTCCACCATTTCACCATGCTGCGCTGTCATCCTTGCTATCCGCGCTGCATCTAGTTTCCCATGCATTTATTTTCTTGACGATTTTGTGTGTTTTTCAGGGTACGAGCGGCGGTAAACCACCATGATTCACAGTGTCAATTACAGTAACAGAGAACACCGGAAAGGACCATTTTTCAGAGGCTAGAATTATGGAGAAAGGCCTGGGAAGCTGTTACGACATGACCTCCATTAAAGAAGCAGGGTTAAACTCTATCAAAACCCTCCAGAGTCATTCAAAGCACAGATTTTGCGATCGGAGACATTAATATTGCAGACAGAGAGTATCAATGAAAGGAAGAGAGTTAAAGGCGTATAATTGAAGATTTTTGAGCCTTAACCGAACCATTTGAAGACATAATACCAGATCGAAGACCTCGTAGATCACTCAGAAGGTCCATGCACAGAAAAAAATACCCTCAAGGTTGCATTTTAGCAGAATTTTCTTTCTAGGGAAGGACAGACTGCCCATGTGGTTTTTATTTCTCTACAGTGTTCCTGAAGAGACTTCCACCCAGTGCATTTATTTCAGAAAGCAGGCCACAGAGTACATACAGCACTATAGAGTCATCAAGCAGTATGGGCGTGCACGTTTCCACCATCCTGTCTTAATGAGGAAAATTAAATGTTCATCATCCATTTCCTTTACTAAGTTTTCTTTTTCTTCTATAAAACTCCCCAAGAGCAGATTATTGAGGGTTCTAGATTTTATCAGAAAATTATGCGGTGAGAGAATTTTTGTATGCATTTTGTAAAAAATATTATATGAATGTTTAGAGCCCGTTGGGTTTCAATGAGGAGGAGTTCTGTCTTTAAAGAGGATTCTGGTCTTTGTTGTCTCACAGTGTGTAACTTTCTCTTATATGTGCTAATTTAATTGTTTATTTCGTTTCATCCGCCTTTCTTGTATCATGTTTCTGGAATGCGAGTGGCTCACTAGTTTTTGGTATGGATTTATCCTAGTTGATACCCATGCTCGAATTAGTCAATCGCTTTAAATATGGCTCAGGCATGATATACTGTTTCACTTTTCACTTCAACCATATTTCTGCTATATTAGCTTCTTTGAGAGGTTATTTTTAAAATGCTATTGTCATGTATGGATTCTTAAATTGGTAAGCCCATTACATGGTGATATTGTGTATCTGGATATTCATCTTAATGACAGTTAGTATCATCTTACATCTTACTTAAGTAGTAAAAACCTTCTGATTATCTAATTCTGTGACGTATCTTTTGAATCGGCCCTCTTTACAGTAAGTTGCCTCTGAACTGTCTGATGCATTTGTATTAGAGTTCCTCACATATTGCCTCTGCAGTATTCCTTTCCCTGTGTCAAGTTTCTGAAGGTTTTGGTCCCATTCAAATTAATATTTCTTGTTTTCAGGAGATAGCATAAGAGCCTTTTGTTGATAACTCCCCCTGTTATACCATACGCTCCTTGATATATAAAGATGTCCTAGGCACTGGTCTTTCACAACTCAAGGCTGTCTCTAGGAACGACAACATATTTTTGGCGCCATTGCCGGGGAACGAAGTTGAGAAAATTTAAATCCCTGGGCCTTGACAAAAGCTAATTCACTCTTCAAGTAGGTGAGTATGGAGAGTTGAGAGTTGTAGATCCCTCACCTTGGCGACTCCACATTCGTTTATTAGATAAATTCACTTGCAGTCCTGGCTCCTCGTAAGCCACACCTGAGGTCAGATACGTCACAGCCAAAGACACCTTCAGTGTCTGACCCAGAGAAGATCATAAATAGAAGAAGTTCGAGGGAAAGGTGATAAATCCACACTGAAATCCCTAAATTTTCTGTAGAAAACTTTCCAACCTCTTCTTCTCAAGTAGCCCAAGTGCTAGGTTCCGACTCCACTGTGGGAGATACTGATTAGTATTTAGATAGTCCACCCCGAGGAGGTGTCCAAGTTAAAGAATAATTTCACCCTACTCCTGAGGTCGAAGAGGTCAAGGAAGTCACCGAAGTATCTGCTATTAATAGACCGTTGTTCCCCTCAACACCTCAAGCTGCAGTCCATTACATTCCTATTGTCATTCATACTCCACTTCCACCTCCGCCTCCTCCTTTTACACATCAAATTCGTGCACTACCTCCACCTCCTCCAATGGCCAATGTTACCGGCTTCTTGTTGAATAAATATGCCCCCGTGGAATTACCTCAAGTGTTGAACGATATGCCGCAGGACTATCTGAATATTTTACCCCGATTCAATGGGGAAAATGAGATTGATGCTCAAAAACATCTTGAGGTCTTCTGCTCTTTTGCAGAGAACTTTAATGTGGAACATTTAGATGTAGTCTTAAGGCTGTTTGTCCAATATCTTGATGGTGAAGCTTGAAAATAGTTTAAGACATTGGGAGACCGTCCTGCCACCACTTGGGAAGGAATGGAAGATACTTTTCTCAGGAAATGGGGAGAGAAGAAAGATCATGGACATTGTCTTACTGAGTCCAATACACTCAAGAAAAGATATAACGAAGGGGTGTCAGATTTCATCAAGAGATTTAATAAATTGTATTTGAGTCTTCCTGCTGATATGAAACCTCATCAAACTGCGGCTAAAGTTGTTTTCGTAGCAGCCTTTGACTCAGAATTTGGTTTCTCTTTGAGAGAACGAAAGTCGGCCACTCTGGATGATGCTCAGACAGATTCGCTAGAGTTGGAGGCAAATTTCGCCTCCACTGGTAAATCAAAGGGAAAATCTGAACAAGATACTAGAAGAAGGGGCAAAGAGGAGGTATCTACCTCTAACCAAGACAGAGACTCGGCCAATGACAGAATTGAAGAAATGAACAAAATGATTAAGAAACTTTCTGGTAAGCTGGTCAAGCTCGAATTGGAGGCCAAGAATTCAGCCTCCAAGAATTTCTAGAATGCTCTAAACATGGGTTACAATCCTCAGTATAGGAAACCACCCCTGCAAATATTGCAAAGGGAACTAAAGGAACAACAAGATCAGGTACCACACCCATTGTACCTGGAAGGTCCAGTGGATGGTCCTACTGAAGACACTGCCTATGAACTGGAGGATGCAAATCTTGCTTTCTCGAATAGTGATGGAGAAGAATGCCCCTTGCAAGGAAGTGATGCAACCGAGTTCTCATTGCAAGAAGAAGAGAAGGCTAGAGACACAGAAGACTCAGAGATTGATCACTATTGCAAGAAATTTGTTGATTTCATGCAAGCACAGTTCAATAGAAGATATGATCTCAGATATTCTAGGAAGAGGACTCGTACTCAAGATCAAGAAGAAGATCCACCCCAGAAAGAAGCACCCGCTCAGAAGGAGCCAACAATGCAGAAAGTCACAGACAAAGGTAAGGGGCCTCCAAACAAACCTTTGTAGTCTAATGATCAAGTTACTTCCTCTTCAAAAGTAGTCATTCCCCCTAATGCGAAGTCTGTGTCAAAAGAAGTCAAACCCTCAGCCGAAAATAAAGAGTCAAAGGAGGTTGTAATAGAGAAGTCCTCTCCTGCTTTCAGGCTGCAAAAGGAACTTGAGAAGGTCAAAATCCCAGTTCCCTTGACTGAAATGTTGAAGCAACCTGCATATCAATCCCAAGTCACCTCTTTCATGCTCCCTCCAGAAGCAGCACTCATCCCAGATAGTCTCAACCTTCAAGAATAAAGACCCTTGGTCGTATTTGGCCCACATGTTGAGGAATTCGATGCTTCTACTCCTCCCTTCTATGTGTCTCTAGTGATTCATGACCTGCTATTACATAACTATATGTTAGATTCTGGAGCTTCCCATAATCTACTGCCTCTGTCAGTCATGGAACAACTAGGATTACAAATCACCCGTCCATACAAGGACCTATATTTATTTGATTCCAAAAGAGTTAAATGCCTGGGGATGATCAAGGATTTGGTGGTCAATTTGGCCCAAATCCCAGAAAAAAGTGTGGTAATGGACATCGTGGTGGCTGACATCCCAGCTCGCTTTGGCATGTTGCTGTCAAGGTCCCGGGGGACAAAAATTGGTGGGTCAATCAAGTTGGACTTAACATATGCCACTATCCCAGTTTTTGGTGGCCAGGCGAGGAGGTTGTACAGGGAAACTAGATTTGTCAAGATGGTTACTAAGGCCGACAACTCTGTTAATTCACCAGTCTACAGTAGAGAAGGAGGTTTCTCGTGCTTGATGCTGGAAGAAGATCAAGATTATGCTCATGAACTATCCTTCTGCCAGATCAAGACTGAGCAGCCCTTAGAGAGCCATGAAGCAGGAATCTGGACACTTCATTTCGACGGAGAAAATTCAAGAGAAGGTAATGGAGCGGGAATACTATTGATTTCTCCTACAGGAAAATGGGTCCCATTGTCTTTCAAGCTAGAATATGAAGCCACTAATAATGTGGCTGAATACGAAGAACTTCTGTTAGGGTTACAGATAGCCAGGAGCATCAATATACAAAGTTTAAAAGTTTTGGGAGATTCAGAACTAGTGGTTAGACAAGTCAGGAATCATTATCAAGCCAAACATCCTTGGCTGAGGGCTTATAGGAATGAAGTTTGGGACATGGTAGAGAATTTTTTCTTGGCATTTAATATCCAGTTCATGCCCCGGGAACAAAATAGGATGGCCGATTCCCTTGCTGTGGCTACTAGTACATTCCGTCCACCTCAGAACCCTCTCTTAAGGTATGAAATTGAGGTACGTTATCGACCATCAATCCCAGATAACATCAAGCACTGGCAGGTATTTGAGGATGAAGAACAGGTGAAGAGATTCCTAGAAACAGTAGGGGAATTCTCCAATATGGAGATTGATGCTTGTGAAGAAGAAGGGAATGAAGACACTTCAGAAAGAAATTGGGAGGAGAAAATGGCAGGTAATAAAGTGTTGCAATTGAAGGGAAACATTATACATAGAGGGCTGGTGCCTTTAGAAAAATTATTTAACAAGAACGATGTCCCACTGCAGCCAAGCAAAGTGGTAGAAGAAAATCAGGTAGAAGACCTGAATCTTGGTACTGATGCTGACCCCAAAATTGTAAAACTATCCAAGAAGGTCCCAGAAGAATATAAAAATCTATACCAGAAATTATTTCAGTGTTACAAATATGTCTTTGCATGGTCTTATCAGGACCTAAAAACTTTTGACATCAGTATAATGCAGCATAAAATTCCACTAAAGGGAGATGCGAAACCTCATAAGTAGAAGCTTAGACAGATAAATCCCCTGCTGCTTCCCTCCATTGAGAAAGAAATTAAGATGTTGTTAAAGGCCAAAATAATTGTGCCATTGAGGTACTCTGAATGGGTGGAAAACCTAGTCCCTGTCCGAAAGAAGAATGGAGAAATAAGGCTATGTGTTGATTTCCGAAATTTAAATCGAGCATCCTTAAAAGATAATTATCCACTGCCCAAGATGGATCACATCCTGCGGAAAGTTGTTGGAGCTTCTAGGATGTCAATGATGGATGGATTCTCTGGTTACAATCAGGTGGCTGTACTTCCAGAAGATCAGAATAAGACTGCTTTCACCACGCCATGGGGGACATTTATGTATGCCAGGATGCCTTTCGGGTTGATTAATGCAGGGGCCACTTTTGAGAGGGCCATGAACATTGCTGTTGTTGGGGAGCAAGATAAATTTTTGGTAGTCTACCTCGATGATATCACTGTGTTTTCAAAGGGCGATACGGAGCACATTGAGCATTTGCGTAGAACTTTTGAGAAATGCAGAAGGTATGGTCTCTCTCTTAATCCTCAAAAGTCATTATTTGCATTAGAAGAGGGTAGGCTTTTGGGACATATTGTAACCAAATATGGGGTAAAAATAGATCCTAAGAGGGTAGAGGTTATAAATGGCATTTCCCTTCCTAGAAATAAGAAGGAGGTGCAGGTGTTCCTAGGGCGCATTAATTTTTTGAGGAGGTTTATCCCTAACTATGCTGAGATGGTTAGACATATAACTGACATGCTGAAGAAAAATAATGAGGTAAAGTGGTCCCAGGAATCACGAGAGGCCTTTTCCAGGATAAAATATGCTTTTGCAAAAGCCCCTGTGCTAGCTGGACCGGATTATGCTAAGCCGTTCATGATCTTTTCTTTTGCATCACCTCATACAATAGCAGGAGTTTTATTGCATAAAAATGAAGAAGGGTACGAGTAGCCCATCGCCTTCTTCAGTTAGGTGCTCCGTGATGCAGAACTGAAATATAAAATATTAGAAAAGCAAGCATACACCCTGGTGAAATCCCTTAAAGCATTCCGCATGTATGTCTTGCAGTCCCATATCACTTCATTTGTGCCTACAACAGCTATAAAAGATATTCTTATCCAAGGGGATAGTGAAGGAAAAAGGGGGAAGTGGATTGCCAAAATATAGGAGTATGAGCTAGACATCCACCCTACCAAACTGATCAAAGGACAAGGGCTAGCCAAAATCTTATCCGAATCAAACTATCAGGCTTTGGGTATAAATCTGTCCATAATAGCAAGTTAGGAATCTGAGGAGAAAGAAGAGCGACAGGGAGTAGAGATAACTGCTCCGGAAACACATATAAAGTACCTCACCAGTCAGTGGTACAAAGAGATAGTAGAATATCTCCTCACACTCAGCTGCCCTCCAAGATGTGATAAAGATAAATACAGAACGCTAAGGTTGAGATCACAGAAGTACATAGTCGCCAATGGCCAGCTATACTAGCGAGATCCCTCAGGCATTCTACTCCTGTGTCTCACAGAGGATGAGGTAGAGAGTATAATGGCCGAATTTCATGAAGGAATCTGTGGGGGTCATTACAGCTGGAGGGCCACTGCTCACAAAATCTTGAAGGCTGGTTTCTATTGGCCCAAGCTCTTTGGAGATGTTTTTTCCTGGGTTAGAGCTTGTGAGAAATTTCAGAAATTTGCTGAAAGACAGAATTTGGCACCTATGCCCATGATTCTCGTTCACGTGGACGAACCATTCCGGCAATGGGGAATTGACTTTATAGGTGAAATACATCCTCCATCGAGTGGTCAGCATAAGTGGATATTAACTGCCACTGATTATTTCACAAAATGGGTGGAAGCCATACCTTCGAGGAACACAACAGATGCTGTGATAATAAAGTTCATGGAAGAAAACATCATATCCAGGTTTGGCTGCCCTGCCAGAATAGTAACTGATAACGCCCAGGCCTTCAAGTCTGCAAATTTTGTGAGCTTCTGCCAGCAGTATAAAATCACACTAAGTCACTCTACATCCTATTACCCACAAGGAAATGGCTTGGAAAAGTCTTAAAATAAAACCCTGGTGAGGGCACTGAAGAATGCTATCAACGAAAATTAGAAAAATTGGGATTCCCAGTTGAAATTTTCTCTGTGGGCCAATAGAATTACCAGCAAGAGAGAAACTGGGATATCCCCATATGAATTATTATATGGGAGGGCAACAATATTCCCTATTCAGTTAGCCTTACCAGTAGCCCAATTCATGCAAGAAAGTCAAGAAGAGCCTGATGATGTGACCAGGAGAATAAATCAGCTGGTGGAGTTGGAAGAAACACGCAACCAGGTAAGTCAAAGGTTAACTGAATATCAAGAGAAGATGAAGGACCTTTTTGATCAGCATGCCAAGGATAGGAAGTTGCAAATTGGGGATTTAGTGCTCAGATGGGATGTCCGAAGAGCTAAAAAATGGAAACATGGTAAATTTGACCCACTTTGGTTCGACCCTTTTAAAATCGTGGAACAAGGGGGAAACAACACTTTCAGGTTGAAAAATTTACAGGGAGACTTGCTCAATGCCCCTGTAAATGGCTAGTTCCTTAAACCCTACTTCCAGTTCTGATTCAGGCATAGATAGCCTGGTGTATCATGTTAGCCCCGTATAAATATTTTGACGAGCAAAGTAGGGGGGTAAATTGTTTTTGAGCCTTCAAAGAATGCATCCCCCCTGAAGACACATCATCCTTGAAGTATCCTGTGCCCTTCCCTTTTATTAATTCCCTCTGCTAACTCCCATTATAAGGTCTCACTGATTGCAAAATCTGTGCTCCAAAAGGCCTACGTTTATCCCTTGTATCCCTGCAAAGTTCCCCTTTTCCACCCCAAAATCCCTCCCTAAATCCCCTTTAAATCCTACATTTTCCTCTTGTTTGGCCCGTTTCCCCTTTTTCCCCTTACCGTTACCCTTTTCCCAACCTAAAAATGCATTAAAAGGGGAAAAAACCCCACTCTTCACTTTATATTATGGTCTTAGCCCCCTTCGGTTAGCCCCTAGAACCGTTTCCCCTCATGTGATCTGGGCGCTAGAACCACCTGCTAGCCCAAAAAGCGCTTATTTCAAATCTGTATCGGAAGCGCCATGAGCCGTCGATCTCTACAGATCAGACAGTCATCGCAAGCTCCGCAGTGCCCATGGCCCAACCCGTTCACTACCTTGATCGCATCGCAGCCATCCGTTAACTCGCCAGATCAACGGTCCGCATTTTACCCGTCCCGGTGGTCCCCGCGCACTGTTCATAAACCACTAGTTTCCATCGCACCGCCTTTGGAGGGCGGGCGATATTTTCATTTTCGAAGCGATTCCACTCATCAAGTGACGCGTGGCAGCAGCACTATTTGAAAACCGCCCGCTCATCGCGCGTTATCGTTCGACACAAGACACGAAGCGATATGCATATCAGCCGTCCAATCTGGGTCTCCCCATCCAACGACGATCGCATGGAAAAGTTGCATGAGAGTTAAACCAAGGCAGCCATACCCCTGGCCCACAATCCATCGCCCTCTGACGCGTTTTCCACCGTCGATCTCCTCCCGAGATCGGATGGTCCAGATTTATTCTCATGCCCGCCATTGACCCCATACCGCCACGTCATTTTTCCACGTGTGTTCGTCATTTTCTCGTTCGTCCCCTATATAATTTCATTCCAAGGTAAAAGTTTTAATGTTTGTCAGTGGAATTGCTAATTCGACGTCGCCCAGTGCATTTCTCACTGTTACACGTTTTTTCCCCATAATATCCTCTGCATGCATCATCGTCCGCTGTATCACGTCGCCATTTCCGCAGTCATCCACACCACCCTCTCCATGCACGATTTTCTTAATTCATTTTCGGGTTTTGTAGGGTTACAGGTAGGCGGAAAACCGACATGATTTATATGCGCTATTGTAAAGGCACAGAGCACAGAAGGAGCTAAATTTAGAGCCTGATTTTACAGAAAAATGTCCGGAAAGGTGTCTGCATCGTAATTTTCATCAAAGGACAGAGTTCAAACTCTGTAAACCTTCTCCAGCACCATTAAAGCCCAGATTGCGTAAACAAAGGCAGTACGGGAGCAGCAGACAGCTCGAGGCAAGAAATAGAAGATTTTGAGCTTTTTCAAGGATTTTAGAAGGCAAAGGTACCAGTTCAAAGACATCATGGATTGCATCAAAAGCCCAGCACTCAGAAAACAATGATATCAAGGTTTCAAATCAGCAGAATGTTTCTTCCTGAGCAAGGACACGATACACATTATTGTTTCAGTCTACATTGTGTCCAAGAGAAGTTCCCCCCCCCCCACAGCAGTCCTATGCTATCAGAGCATTTTTTATGCAGTATGGCAGACCCTAGCATCATTTATTTACCTCTTTGTTTATTCACCAGAAGTACTACAGAATGCTGCAGCAGAGTACATCAGAGACATGCCCGAAGTAAATGGAAACCTGAAGAAGACCACTCTTGCGTCCAAAAGAGTGCCAGAGATAAATGAATAGGGTTTAAACAGAATGGGCTTCAACCCTCTTTCTTTTCTGAGTTTTAATGCTTCATTTAGTGTTTCACCTACCTTATTTGCTCCACCAGAGCTATAAATTCATGAAGAAAATCATTGTAAAGGTTTTTGATCAGTTATTAGAGAATTGCAAGCTGTTTCTTTTGAGACATAGTCTTTGTGTAAGCTATAAGATAGGCTGAGGAAGATGTTTTCTGACTGAGTATCCAGCTATTGGCAATGTTGTATTTGACTGGTGTTGCTTTTTTAATATGACAAGCACATTTCTTTGGATCCTGATCTAAAGCAGCGGTGATGTTTTTCTATCTCTATATTTGTGTTTAACTTACATTCCATTTCATTTCATTTCTACTGGCTTGCATCAGAAATATGGCATAGGATTTACCCTTGTTAGGTACCCTATGTTTCTGCTCTCCTTGCCTTTGATGTTTTCTACTAAATGTGTTATCTAAGAATTGATTTCAGTTGATTTAACCAGTGTAGTGGATGTTATTTCCTGCTAGCTGATGTATGAATTAAAATAATCTGTTCTTAGATGTTCTTGTTAGGATTTAGCTGGAAGATTTGGGAACACTGGGAATTAGAGTTAGCCCTGTCCACTAGGATCCTTGTGCGACCAACTGGATTTTCTAAGATCCCTTAAGCTGGAGGCCGAAGCATTGAGAGTTCAAAGTCTCTCTCTGATCTCAGGTATTTAAATTTGTATTCTAAACCTCTATCGTTCCTCCTCCCCTACCATTCCACACCACACTATAATTTTTAAGATCCAATGTTTTAGATGACTAGCCCAACTGAAAGCCTGCATATTGATTAGCAAGAAAATCCTTTCCTGACTCCATTTCCCAATGGTTTTGAATGCCCCCTTGGAATACTTCACCTCTGCCCAAATCCCCTTTTCTCATCCTAGTCTTACATTGAACCCTTCTTTCCTGATAACCAACAACCAAACAAACAATCAAACAAACAAAACCTGCACTTATAACTAGCCTAACATCTGAACCTTTTGAGATTCAAAGACATAAAACCTTTTCTTACAGAGAGATATCCCTCTCTAGACCTAGGAGGGCTAGATCCTGAGGTATGAAAGTGGTTCTGATGTTGTCTCATCTTTTGGTCTTGCCAATCTGACCAAAACATGGGAACCCCAACATAATGGCGACTCCGCTGGGGAACGAACCCAGAATCTCTGGTTAGGTTGGCAGTTAAACACTCCTACTCACAGATCAACCTCTATACCATTTTTTGTGTTTTATCCCACACTCTTAGACAAAGTCTGGAAAGGGACAGGTAGCCTCCAGATCTCACACTCTTTCAGAGGTGACATATCTGGTGAATGCCCTCCCAGTCAATCTCTGGTTAGATTTTGTTGCGTTTGAGGTTATTTCTGAAAGGAGACATCTCATAAGCACTGTGGTGGACAGTGTGCCCTCCAGAAAGCATCCTAAATCCTCCACCCGGTGACTCCATAATTCCTAAACGATTTAAAGACTCCAATGGTGATCAATAGGCATGCTGATTATCTTGGTTTCACATAAGACTCCACTGGAAGACCAGAGCCATTACAACATTAGCCATAATAGAAGTAACAAGTAGGGTTAAGCTGCTTGGTCATAAAACAACATTCTGGCTTCAAGAACCATTCAAACAAGAGCTTATCCTAACCCAAAAACCCCTGAAATAGTTGACAACCTTGAGAGCATCCTCAAGAGATCTCCTACACCTAAACAATCAACTATTTCCATCCACATACATAGAGCTAACTCTACACCAGAAGACTTTATAGCTCTATCGGACCCATTTTTTGACCTAGGCACTCAAAACAACTTACCAAGAACTAGTTCATTTAGTGTCCTAGACTAGCCAGACCTTGAGCTTCCTGGTTCACCACCTCAAAGTGGTAAACACCCTGGGAATAGACAATCCCCTAAATCTACACCTCCTGATATCCACTTCATTCAAAACTTGGGACTCAGTCATCCTAGATCTGCTCATCAAGCTTCTGCTGGTCCTAGCAGCCCTGTCATCCATATACCAGCTGCTCAAGCCAACCCTTTACCTAATCAAAACATCATCATGGCAGCCTGGTATGCACCTCTGGTTTTACCTCAGCCTCTAGTACCCTTACCCAATGACTATCAATCAAAGATCCCACACTTCACTGCAAAAGAGTCCACCACAGCTCAGTACCATGTAGATAGGTTGGAAGATTCCTTTGACTACATGGAAATAGATGATGAAACAGTCAAAATGAGAATCTTTGCCCAGAGCTTAGGAGGTGATGTGAAGAAATGGTTCAAAGGCCTACCTCCTAATAGTATCTGTTTGGTCAATTTAGTGTGTCCTAAATTGCTACATTAATTTATCAATCCGGGATTCGTAAGCTGATGAAGTGTGGCGCACTATATGTGCAAGATAACCTATTTATTATCTTTTTGTCGTTTTTAGTTTTCTAATGTGAGATGGAAATTCTAAAATAAAAACAAGTATGGTTATGATTGTTCAAGGCAATGATATCCTTTATAATGATTTACCAACTTCAAACTTCAAAAGGAATTTAAAACATAAAATGAAAAAACTTGAAAGGAAATGAAAATGTGCTGTTATCCTAATAAATCAAACAGTGAACTATTGAACATGAAAACCAAACTATCCTTGCTGCTGTCTAAACACAAAAGAAACTATGCTGAAAGAAATCCAAGAATTGCAACAAAGTAAATCTAAATCAAATTACATCAACTTATATTCTGATCCCTCACCATCAGTCCAGCTGTGGCTTTTGGAGGTAACCATAAACAATTTGAGCAATCTGATATCTAATTTGCAGAAAAAAGAAACTAATATCAAACTACACACTCATACTTCAATCCCTCACCATCAGTCCAGCTGTGGCTTTCGGAGGTAACTGAAAATGACATGAGCAATTTAATATATTTAACTTGCAGAAAGTAAACTAATATCAAACTACACAATCATACTTCAATCCCTCACCATCAGTCCAGCTGTGGCTTTCGGAGGTAACTGAAAATGACATGAGCAATTTAATATATCTAAATCTAAATACTGAAGCAAATGTGCAAGACTGAAATAAACAAAGCAGTACTAGAATTAAACAAAAACTAAGAAAAATAAATTAGCAGCAGAACAATATTGATTCCATGTCATTAGTCAAAAGATATGCAAATGCCCGGGCTGCCTATTTATAATCTGAAACAAGAACACTGATCAGTTAACAATAACATAAAACATGAAAGATTATGGACAAAAGTACAATGTAAAGCATGAAAGATTATGAACAGAGATGAAGCATAAATACCATGAAAGATGCAATGTATAAACACATGAATGACTTATGGCACAATGAGCTTAAAGAAATAAAACAAGAACTATACAATAATGCACAAAACCTCAGCGTGTGCAGGGGCCCTCTGCACCAGCCTTGGCAACAGCCTTCAAGTATGAATTACGCTTGGAAACAGAGTCTTCTTATATATTAAAATGCAGTCATAACAGAGAGGTGATATTACGACACAGTGGCAACGTAATTACATTACAGAGCTATCTGGAGGCTAATGGAGACTAATCTAATATGCATATGCAAACGCATTATTTATAACAAAGGAAATATAACTAATTCCCTAAAGTTTATGCTGATAGAAAACACGTAAACCATTACGTCCAGAGATCTAGGATCATGGCCACGTTGAGGAGTAAATATATGAAGAGTGGATGTTGGATTCGGCTTATGGAGCCATGTACAGGTGTTGATGTGTCTCCCGTAAGTTAGACACGATCATGCAAATCCTCATGTGATGAGAAACAGAGTCCTGTCACCGTGGGACTCTACGGTTGACTTCCACTTGGCCACCTTTGACCGCAGCCTCCTTAGGTGAATTTGCTCGAGCCAATAGGACACGATCCATGTCCACATCATTTCTGACTTGCCCATGTGGCTCGTTTTTCTTGAAGACACCTGTAACATAGACTTTCACAAAATGGCTGCGGAAAGTTGCAGCAGCTGCGGAAAGTGGCAAGATTCCGCAGCTAAATGAGAAAAAATATAAATCAAACAGCAGACACAAAATATAGTTAAAAACCATTTTAGATGCTCTTTTGCAATTAATATACAATGATATTGACAACTTGGAAGGTTCAGGTGAATGAAAAAGGTCTAGAAAGGTGTATGGAAAAGATGCAGATTTGAGACTCAACATACACCCACTGTGAAGGTGTTGCATGTCCTCATGCAACCAAAATTTTGATAATCCTTCTTCATTTCATATGCCTTGACACTTCAGCCAGTACATCTAGTCCTCTCCTCCTCTTCCTTGGTGCTGCTAACATCCTGGGATTTTTCATCAAGCATCTGAACTTGATATTAATCAGTGCTCCGCTTAACTTCTGGCATTTCCTCTTCAATTTCTTGTTCTTCTTCTGCCATATTCCCAGATGTAGCATGGTATTATCATGAATGATTTTGTCCAATTTACTTTGTTCCTTCAATGTCTCATTTTCATTTTTGATGTGTCTATTTAAAAGCTCTAGCTCAAAGACTTCCTGTTTTAGTGATTGGACTAGATCATCTTATACTGTGTGAGGCTGGATGGACGAAGTACTAGGACCTGTAGCTGCTTTTTCCAAAGATTCTATATAATCATATACTTCTTGCTGCTTGGGGTCTATTTCAGGTGTCATTTTTATTGGGCTGTCCCCAAAATGCCGTGAAGGAGAGTTGTCCTCAAAATCTGGCTGAGAAGGGCTCACATCAACATCTGGCTGTGAATAGGATGGACTTTGCTCAATGTCTGACTGAGAACGAAATGAACCAGGTTCACTAACTGACTGAGAGTGAGATGGACTATGGTCAACTGGGGATTGTTCAGATGTTTCTTCTCCCAAGTCAATGAAATGAGGTCCTTTTATTTGCGTTTTCCTCAATTTCCCCTTAAGTCTGGAACTTCTTCTCACATGCTGTGGACCACTGTCCTTTTGCTTTTGTTTTCCTTTCTCTGTCTTCTTGGCCATAGATGACTGTTTTTGAAGATAAACTAATCTTTCAGATAACACTTGATGATCTTCTTCTTCGGAAGAAGGGGTTTGATGTATAGCCTCAATACTTTTTCTCTCTTTTGGTGTTATTGGCTTTCTATCCTTGGTTTCTTTCTTCTTCCTTTTTGACAATCTCTCTTCCCTACTGGTTCTTTCAATTGCAGTAGTAGGAGTACTTTGAGTTTCATCATTTTTTCTTTTTCTCCTACTCCTTCTTGATGTGCTACCTTCAGGAATTTCCTGAGGTTCCTCAAAGAAATTTCTAATCAAAAATTGTTCCCACGTATCCTTCTTCTCTTTTAACTGTTTTTCAATCAAAATTTTTACAAGACCGTGGTGATATAGATGTGGTTCTATATCTCCTAAATGCTTATGAACAGTCACAGACATTTTCTTCAAACTATTTAATAGAAAATATGGGAGATTGAGAGTTTGATTATCTAGAAAATTCATCAGCAATCTGGTATGGTACATATACATGGACCCAAAACGGCCTTCACAGGTGATGAATTTTTGAACAACTAGCAGCAAAGTAGCCCATTCCTCTTTCAAAGCATGAACATGAATTCCTCTTTTTAAAAATGGTTATGTCCATACCTTGTTTTTGTAAGATTATTCTCCAGGCTTCATCACTAATGCTTTTATTCTTAAACCATCGTTCACCCTCTTGAAGAAGTTCTGTGGCAGATGCTATAGATGCTTCATTCACCGCAAACTTAAGGTCTCCAATCTCTACCTCCAGGCCATTGAACGACCTTGCAAAAGCTTTTGTCACTTCTTTATGGTAGCCTCTGAACTTTTGGATAAACCGCAGCCACTTTTATTTCTTCAATATATCCCTGACTTGCGGATACCCTTCCATGAATTTAGGTCCTTCTGGTTCTGCTCTTAATAATTTACCCATTCTTCTTTCTGCTTTTTAAAAACTTGCCTGCGTGGAGGAGGGTTCAATGGAAGTAGAACGGCTGAATGCACGGAAATGAACACGATGACTATAGGTAGATATCAGAGAGTGGGTATACAGACTGTAGCGTAACAGAGAACGAAATGGAGTGAAGCGGAACAGAGAGGGGTTTCGTGAGCACGGTAGAGATACGACTGTGAAATTAACAGAACAATAGGAGGAGTATAACACATCCGGCAGTGTTTTGAAATTTGGTGGCTGCAAAATAAATGTGAGCACGTTTATACAATGGCTACGGATTTCATGCGGCTGAAAAGAAGCCGTAGTCAAATCAACTACGTCTCATTATCACAGGTGGAGTATCGGAGTTCGAGTGAAAATCGGAGGTTTAATTATGGGACCGTTTGAGAATGAATGCAAGGGTTGTGGAAGGATTGTACAGAGATCATGGAGTGGTTACGGAGTTTGTCAATATAATCATTGCACATAATGGATGGAGCTTATGGTTTATAACTATATAAAAATGTGTTTTCAATGCTGTTTGAAATAAATTTTACTCATACCTTGGAATTCTTGCCTTTTTCCTTGGTCTTCAATTAGTTGCTCCTCATTGATATCTTGAATGCTCCATGTCTTCATAATTGGTCCTCACACCTGCATTTTATTTCATGATTATGGAAATAACATCTGGCTGTACATTCTTTTGAAAACAGAGTGGTAGCTGCGGAATCTGCTTCTGGCTGCGGAAACTGGTGTCGGCTGCGGAAACAGATGTCAGCTGCGGAAACTGACACAACTATTATTTGGGTGAATGAACATGAATGGATGACAAATGACTAGATGGAAATGGTCATGAAAAAGAATTTTATTGATGAAATGGAATGAAACAGATAAAATGAAGTGGAATGGAGTCAAATGGAGTGAAATGAAGTGGAATGGAATGGAGTGGGTGGTCACACAACTTGTGAAATGAAAGAGATTTTTTTTTTTTGGAAAATATAGGGTGTCAGGTGTTCCTGATTTTCACCCAATATTTTCTGTATCAGACTGCCAATCAGTGATTGGTTTTCAGGCTTATACAATTTTTTTTTTTTTTAACTGAAAAGAACAAAAGCTAGGCTGGTGGAGAAGAAGAATTCTTCTGTACCAGCCTGATTGCAGAATTTTCTTGAAACATTTTGACAAATTCCTCTTTTTACAGTGGCTTATAATAGACTTTCAATCTGTGGCCATTCACAATAAGAGGAGTTTGAAACTCATCAATGGTCTTGATTCTTACCGCTCCATTGCTAAAGATCTTGTCAATCTCATATGGCCCAAGCCAATGAGTCTGAAATTTTCCTTGAAAATCTTTAAACTTGGAATCAAATAACAATGCCCAATATCCTTCTTGAAACTTCTTCTCTTTGATGTATTTGTCATGCCATTTAGCTCTTTGATATTGAACAAGATCAGTTCTTAGAATTGCCTCTTGTCTGATCTCATCTAGCTCATTCAACTGCTCCATTCTATGCTTTTGAGCTTCTGATAAATCCATCCCCAACTGAACTGCTATCTTGAAGGTCTTGACTTGGAACTCAATGGGGAGCGGGACTTCTTTCCCATAAACAAGTTCATAGGGAGAATGTCCTGTTGTATTTCTCCATGTAGTTCTGTAGGCCCACAAGGCTTCAGGAAGCCTTTCTGCCCAATCTCTTCTATGTAGATGAACAATTTTGGTGATGATACTTTCAAGAACTTTGTTGGTAGACTCCACTTGACCATTTTCTTGCGGATGGTAAGGTGTAGATCTTCTGTGCTTGATTTTGTATTCTTCCATCAACTTCTCCACCAAGTTGGATGTGAATTGGCTTCCTTGATCTGTCACAATTTATCTTGGAACACCAAAGCGAGTAAAAATATCCTCATAAAGAAAATGAACAACTAAATTTTCAGTAGCAGATACTAATGCTTTGGCTTCTACCCATTTAGTAACATAATCAGTACAAACCAATATATACTTCTTTTGCTTAGATGGTGGATTAATAGGTCCAATGAAATCTAAAGCCCATTTTCAAAGGGTTCAATGAGTACCTGTGTTTGCAATGGCATTTCATTTGAAAGGGTAGGTTTCCCTACTCTTTGGCAGCTATCACACCTTTTGACATATTGTTTTGCATCTTTGAAGAGGGAAGGCCAATAATATCCCAAGGAAAGGATTTTATAGGCCATCCTTTTGTCCGCAAAGTGTCCGCCGCATGGTTCATCATGGCATGCCTTAAGAATATCAGGCATTTCATCTTCCCTGACACATCTTCTGATCACAAGATCTGGCCCTGTTTTAAACAATTCGTTAGAAATCCATGAATATTTTGAACTCTCCTGAATAATTTTTCGTTTTTCACTTGGAAATAAATGTGAAGGAAGTTTCACTGTAACCAAATAGTTAGCAATATCTGCATACCAAGGAGTCTTAATAGTTACTGCAAACAAGTATTCATTAGGAAACTTATCCTCTACAGGAGAATCTTCTTTAGTATTCTGAATCCTAGACAAGAAATCAGCTACTGTATTTTGTTTCCCTGGTCTATCCAACACAGTAATATTGAATTCTTGCAAAATTAAGAGCCATCTTGTCACTCTGCCATTAGTAACAGGTTTGTTCATTAAATATCTAATTGCAGAATGGTCAGTATGAATAAAAGTTTCATAGCCTGTTATGTAATGTCTAAACTTATTAATTACATGAACAACAGCTAAAAACTCTTTTTCAGTCACAGTATAATTCAACTCTGTGGGAGTCAAATTTTTACTGGTATAATAAATGGCATAAGGAACTAAATCTTTTTGACCCAACACAGCTCCTAGAGCTGTATCTGAAGCATCCGTAGAAATATGGAAAGGGAGTTTCCAATTTGGTCCTCTCAAGATAGGTGCTTGAGATATTCTTGTTTTCAAAGTTTCAAAGGCTGATTGACAATCAGGATCCCATTTAAATTCACAGTCTTTTGTAAGCAATTTGAAGAGTGGAGATGCTATTTTAGTGAAGTTTTCTATAAATCTTCTATAGTAACCAGTAAATCCTAGAAAACTTCTAACATCTCTTTAACAATTTGGAATAGGTAATTTGGAGATGACTTCAACTTTTGATCTATCAACCTTAATCCCATCTCCTGAAATATGATGTCCTAAAACAATCCCTTCAGTAAACATCATAAAGCATTTTCATGGCTTAATGAAAGGTTTGTTTCTTTACATCTTATAAGAACTTTTTCCAAATTTTCTAATGCCTCTTCAAATGAATTACCATAAACTGTAAAATCATCCATATAAACCTCTACACAATCATGGATTAGATCAGAAAAAAATTCTAGTACTGCTCTTTGGAATGTTGCGGGTGCATTACATAACCCAAAAGGAAGTACTCGATAGGAAAAAGTTCCCCATGGACAGGTGAATGTGGTCTTATCTTGATCTTCAGGTGCTACCTAAATTTGATTATAGCCACTAAAACCATCCAAAAATGAAAAGTACTTTTTACCTACTAATGTATCTAATACCTGATCGATAAAAGGCAAAGGAAAGTGATCCTTCAAAGTTGCTTTGTTCAATTCCCTGTAATCAATGCATACCCTCCATTTACCATTCTTTTTAGGTACTATAACCAAAGGAGAAACCCATCGGCTATCTGAAAGTGGATAAATGAAGTTTACATTGAGAAGTTTTTGGAGCTCTTCTTTCACTATCTCCCTAAGATTTGGATTCATCCTTCTTTGAGGTTGTCTGATTGGTCTATTGTTTTCCTCAATATAGATATGATGGATGCAAGTCTTAGGATCAATACCTTTCATGTTAGTATACTCCCATGCAAATGCAGTAGAATGTTTTTGCAAGATTTTGGTTAGTTCTTCTTGTTGTGACTTTCCAAATGTTTGTTGATATTCAATGTTTTTCCTGGAAAAATCTCAATAGTAGAACTACCAAACTCTTCCATAGAGTAAAGAGACATTTGTCTTGATGATAAATATTCTATGTCAGTTTCCAACTGAAATTGTGTGGGGTCATATTCTGAAGATGTCTCAAAATTTTCTAATGTGTTCAGAATTTGACTATCCTCACTGATTTCAGAAATGGTAAAGATAGGTTGTATAGTGTCCTCATCATCAACCCATTCATTGTCTCCTACTTCTATGATTGCTTTTGCTGGAGGATACAAATTGAATTTCTTTGTCGAATTACCATTAGAAATATACATATCCCCAGATCTACAACTAATAAAAGCATCAGCTGTGGCTAGCCAAGGTCTTCCTAAGATAAGTGGGTGCCCTCCTATATTACTCTTGGGAGTCAAAATCATAAAATCTACCGGATATTCCCAAGAATCTAAGGAGACTGAAATATATTCTAATACACCATCTGGTTTAATAATTGATCGATCTGCAAGTTGCAGTAAAGTAGGTGTAAAAAGAAGGTTAGGAAGTTTTAGCTGGTCCATAGTCTGTCTACTCATAATGTTAATAGCAGCCCCTAAGTCAATCGATGTGTTTGGAATTTCTATCCCATTTATATGTGTCTTGACAATTGGACTTCCTGGATCTACATACTTCTGCATGGTAATTTTTCCCATCATAATATCTGCAATTTTTCCTACCAGGTGGATTCTTCTTGTGTCTTTTAGTTTCCTTCCTGGTCTTTTGAAACTCAACTCCTTTATTGTTTTTTCTAGAATAGGAATCTCTCAAATGGCTTGTAACAAGGGAATCTTGATACAAACATTCTTCAATTCATCTAGAAAATCATAGTTAGGCAACAAGATTTGTTTTTCCACCCCCTTGTCAATTTGTAGTCTTTCAGGAAAAGGAGGTGTAGATGAAGATGCAGGTTGCTCAACTATAGGAGTTGTGGGTGTTAACTTTTCTTTTTCTTCTTGAATGCTTGAATTTTGAATAGATGCTTCCTCAGAACCCTCATTGACTTTAAGAGAGTCCTCCTCAGAGGTATCCTGCTCTTGAATATCTATAGAAGGTTTTTCTAAAACTCTACCAGATCTGAGTTGTACATCATTGAGAGGAACAATCATATAGGTAGGAAATTGTTGTCCTTCTACCATGTAAGTATTCTGAGGATTTTTATTATTAGGATTTGGCAATGGCTGAGCTGGAAGTTGATTTATCTTTTGTTGGTATGGGAGCATGAGTTGAGGATTTGGATTTTGTTGAGAAGGTTGTTGTTGTGGAAATGGCAATGAAAGTTGTGGGTTTGGGTTTGGAAGTTGTGGAGCTTGTTGGTTTTGAAAAGATGGAGGATATTGATAAAATTGAGCAAATATCCCATAAGGATTTTGCATCCCTTGTACCCATGGCTGATATGGATTTTGATGTTGGGGCCAAGGTTGTTGCCAAGGATTCCAATTTGGCGGGGTTTGAAAATTCATAGGGTTGTTAAACCCTTGAGTTTGTTGTCCCTGCCAAGGTCTTCTTGCAACAAAGCAGAGAGATTCTACTGAATTTGGGTCTTCTTGAAAAACAGCTTTGAGTCCAGGAATTGAAGGACAATCCTTGATCTCATGATTCTCTGAGCAAATCATACATGTTTCTACAACTTTTGCATCCAAGGGACATTTCCTTAAAGCATGTTTTCTTCCTACATTTCAGACAAAAGATGGCTAAAGCATCTGTTTCTTCTTTCTGCTTGTTTTGGATTTTAAGGGTGTCTAGTTGTTCACTAAGGCTCCCTAAGATATCAGTTTTGAATTCATCAAGCATATTACCAATATCTGCCCTACTTACTGATCCAGTTGCAGATTTGTTAGCCCTAATAAAAGAAGGATCCCTAGGCCCTTTTCCTGTTTTAGATTTTCCTCTTGAGAGATGGACACATAGTTCTGTTATGTCACGAAGTGGAAGTTGAGAAATGTCTCCTTTCCCCATCATGTTTAAAATATCTATCCATTCATCTCTAATGGATTTTAATATGAGGGATTTCAAGGTTTCTTCATCTAAGTTGCTCATCTTTGCTCTTTTCAAGTTGTATTGAAATCTTTCAAGTAAGTCTTCCAAGTTTTCATCTTCTTTTTGCATCATTTTGAATACCTCATCCTTGTGATTGGTGGGCATAAAATAGTCCAAGTATCTATCCAAAAAATTTTGTTTCATATCATTCCAAGTCCTAATAGATTGAGTGGCTAATCCCATGAACCATTTCAAAGCAGATCCCTTCAATGTTGAAGGAAACAGTTTGAGTTTTTGAGAGTCTTCCATATAGTCATAAGTTCGGCACACAACTTCAAACTCAAACAAAAATGTTTCAGGATCCTCACTTCGCAATCCATAAAAGCTAGGGAGGACAGATGGTGAGATATTTTTCATTGTTGTATGAGTTTCCTCATCAACTATAGGGAATCCAAACAAGTTGTCTCCTTCCCTATTTCTTCCATTATTACCTTCACCATTGTTGTCTCCATTGTTTCCTTCTCCTCTACCTCTACCTCTACCTCTAAATCCATCTATTATTTCCTCTTCCATGATAGTTTCTTTAGAGTCCTTAAATTCCTCTAGTTCTTCTATCAAGGGAGGATGAGAGGGAGTCTATTCCTTTTCTAAATGAGATTTAGTAGGTGGTATAGGAGAATCCTCTAATTCAGCTGCTCCTTGAATTCCAAAAATCTTAAGGCTAGGGGTAGATGGTGATGATTCTTGTGTATGCCTTGAAGAAGATGGAGTTGTGAAAATCGAACTCTTGGCTTTAGCTATAAACCTTCCCCTAGAATCTCTTGCTCTATGCATGTCATTTTTTTTTATTTTTTTATTTTTTAAAAAGTTGGGCTAATAATTCTCTTTCTGATCTTCCAGATCACACTAGGTGCAAGAAGAGAGCATACTTAAGAAATTACTGAACCAATAATTCTCTTTTCTGATCCTCCAGATCCCACTAGGTGCAAGAGGAGAGCATACTTCAAGAAATTATCAAGTTTTCCCTTCTTTTATTATTTTGTTTTTTTTTTTAATAAATTGGCTACCTAGTTACACTTCCCCGGCAACGGCGCCAAAATGTTTGGTCAATTTAGTGTGTCCTAAATTGCTACATTAATTTATCAATCCGGGATTCGTAAGCCGATGAAGTGTGGTGCACTATATGTGCAAGATAACCTATTTCTTATCTTTTTGTCGTTTTTAGTTTTCTAATGTGAGATGGAAATTCTAAAATAAAAACAAGTATGGTTATGATTGTTCAAGGCAATGATATTCTTTATAATGATTTACCAACTTCAAACTTCAAAAGGAATTTAAAACATAAAATGACAAAACTTGAAAGGAAATGAAAATGTGCTGTTAGCCTAATAAATCAAACAGTGAACTATTGAGCATGAAAACCAAACTATCCTTGCTGCTATCTAAACACAAAAGAAATTATGCTGAAAGAAATCCAAGAATTGCAACAAAGTAAATCTAAATCAAATTACACCAACTTATATTCTGATCCCTCACCATCAGTCCAGCTGTGGCTTTCGGAGGTAACCATAAACAACTTGAGCAATCTGATATCTTATTTGCAGAAAAAAGAAACTAATATCAAACTACACACTGATACTTCAATCCCTCACCATCAGTCCAGCTGTGGCTTTCGGAGGTAACTGAAAATGACATGAGCAAATTAATATATTTAACTTGCAGAAAGTAAACTAATATCAAACTACACACTCATACTTCAATCCCTCACCATCAGTCCAGCTGTGGCTTTCGGAGGTAACTGAAAATGACATGAGCAATTTAATATATTTAACTTGCAGAAAGTAAACTAATATCAAACTACACACTCATACTTCAATCCCTCACCATCAGTCCAGCTGTGGCTTTCGGAGGTAACAGAAAATGACATGAGCAATTTAATATATTTAACTTGCAGAAAGTAAACTAATATCAAACTACACAATCATACTTCAATCCCTCACCATCAGTCCAGCTGTGGCTTTCGGAGGTAACTGAAAATGACATGAACAATTTGATATATCTAAATCTAACTACTGAAACAAATGTGCAAGACTGAAATAAACAAAGCAGTACTGAAATTAATCAGAAACTAAGAAAAGTAAATTAGCAGCAGAACAATATTAATTCCATGTCATTAGTCAAAAAGTTATGCAAATGCCCGGGCTGCCTATTTATAACCTGAAACAAGAACACTGATCAGTTAACAATAACATAAAGCATGAAAGATTATGGACAGAAGAAAGATGTAAAGCATGAAAGATTATAAACAGAAATGAAGCATATATACCATGAAAGATGCAATGTATAAACATGTGAATGAATTATGGCACAATGAGCTTAAAGAAATAAAACAAGAACTATACAATAATGCACAAAACCTCAGCGTGTGCAGGGGCCCTCTGCACCAACCTCGGCAACAACCTTCAAGTACGAATTACACTTGGAAACAGAGTCTTCTTATATATTAAAATGCAGTCATAACAGAGAGGTGATATTACGGCACAGTGGCAACGTAATTATATTACAGAGCAATCTGGAAGCTAATGGAGACTAACTAATATGCGTATGCAAACACATTATTTATAACAAAGGAAATATAACTAATTCCCTAAAGTTTGTGCTGATGGAGAACACGTAAACCATTACGTCTAGAGATCTAGGATCATGGCCGCGTTGAGGAGTAAATCTATGTAGAGTGGATGTTGGATTCGGCTATGGAGCCATGTACAGGTGTTGATGTGTCTCCCGCAACTCAGAAACGGCCATATGAATCTTCACGTGACGAGAAACAGAGTCCTGTCACCGTGGGACTCTACGGTTGACTTCCACTTGGCCACCTTTGACCGCAGCTTCCTTAAGTGAATTTTCTCGAGCCAATAGGACACGATCCATGTCCACATCATTTCTAACTTGCCCATGTGGCTCGTTTTTCCTGAGGACACCTGTAACATAGACTTTCACAAAATGGCTGCGGAAAGTTGCAGGAGCTGCGGAAAGTGGCAAGATTCCACAGCTAAATGAGCAAAAATCTAAATCAAACAGCAGACACAAAATATAGTTAAAAACCATTTTAGATGCTCTTTTGCAATTAATATACAATGATATTGACAACTTGGAAGGTTCAGGTAAATGAAAAAGGTCTAGAAAGGTGTATGGAAAAGATGCAGATTTGAGACTCAACAAAAACTTGTTGAGGAATCGATTGTAAAATGTTGGTTGGTTGGTTGTTTGACTACTAGTTGTAATACTGAAACTCTCTGAAATAATACATAGTCAGTTGAAGTTGAAGAAGAAATTGAAGTCTTGGAAGCCCTGATGATGTTGCTGCATGCTTGTTCTTGAGAAGGCTCTATCATTGGATCCATGAGCTTGGTTGTTGGTGAAGTATTCTGAACTGTTTAATGTTTTACCCTGTTTTCATTTTGTTTCATAAATTCCACTACAGTATATTGAAAGTTTTAGGCTAAGAAATGACTCTTGGAAGCACCTTAGACCTGTTCATCCTTCACTGTTTGATGTTTTCTTCTGCTGAAGTATTTTAGAGTCTTTAATCTCTCTCTTTAGTCTTCATGCTTGTTTATTTCCTTAATAGTTCGAAATAGTTGGCTTCAGCATGATTTATGGTTCTCCCTACTTGTTTGTAGCCACTTAAAGGTTGTTATTGAAGTCTCCCTTTGAAGTTCCTTTGTTTACAGTGAGCCAAGAAGGTATGTCCTGATATTGCCCCTTGTTCTTGCTTGAACAGTTGGCATAAAGGTCTTTATAGTTGTGATCATAGATGTATTTAGGTGTTCCCTCTTCTATGACTGTAATTATCAGTGAATCTTTTATGTTTTCTAAGTCATTCGAAATAAAATATTTGAGGAAATAGGGTGTTCCCCGAATCTTAGATTTCATTTTAAAAGTTGTTTTGAAGTCATTATTTGCTTAAAGTGTGATTTATAGAATTCATGGTTAGCCATGTCTATCAAATAGCTCTTTATTGTTCAAGTTGTGTTTTCAAATTCCCTTCGTTGAGAATTAAACTTCTCTTTCCAAATCATTGATGTCCATCTCATTCCAAAACCAAAGGATCTTGCGGCCAAGTTAGATTTTCCCTTTGATATCCCATATCCATTGATAATTTTTTCATGACCTTATTTTTACTCCATTGCCCAATGAAGCTGACATTTCCCCTTTCTACCTATCTTTCCTAGACCTTTAGGTTCTGCTGTATCAATTCCAACCAAAAAAAAAAATAAACCCTTGCACTTAATAACTAGTCTAAAATCTATACTCAAAGAACAAAAGATAAACCTTTGGAAAAACAAATAATTTGAGAGATCCCTCTGTGAGAGCAGGAGGAATAGATCCTGTAACTCTAAATATTGGTTCTGATGTTGCCTTGTCTTTTGATTTTCCAAACTATTAAAACACGGGACACCAACATAATGGCGATCATGGTGGGACACTGAGTAAAATATTTAAAACTAAACACTCCCTGTCCAATATAACATAAGTATCCTTCTTCAAGCACTGCCTAACAAAATGGTAATCATGATAGGACTTAATTGAATCAGTGACAAACTAAGCAACCCTTAGGATTCCTGCAAGACCTTATCAAACCTTGAAGCAATCAGTTACCAAGCCATAAGAGTGAATATCTGTATGATTAAACACCTTAGCTAAGTGTTAAATCAGATTTAGGAAACTCTCTTAACCTATAAGACCGAAATAAACTCAGAAAAACCCAAAAACATTTCATTTTGGCTTCATAATAAACATGGTGGTGGAACCATCCAATTTTTACCTTCATAGAAGCTAAATATTTTCCACCTGGCGACTCCATTAGCCCCAGTAGGCCTATTACTCATCTAGGTTCCCAAATCTCTTTAGGATTGTGTTAACCAGCCTTGAGGAAATTTAGAAGCCTAGTCCCATACCATATAAGATATTGTGAAAGGTAAAAATTCCAAAAAATAGTCCCTAAAGCTTTAACCTCTCTCATTTTTTGAAAAGCAGTTTGGCTTCACATAGAATCAACACTAGATCTCATCCAAACCCTAATGCTCCTTTAATAGTTGACAATCCAGAGAGAATTCTGTGGCAGACTTCCAAGTCTGGAAAATCAGCTGCACACTTCATCTTTGAGCACATTATGACTAGGTTTGGATGCTCGAAGATTTTTATGAGTGATGGAGGTACACATTTTGTTAACGAAAAAATTAAAGCTTTAATAGAGGAATTCCAGATCCATCACAAGAAGAGTACCCCCTATCACCCATAAGAAAATGGTGCAGTAGAAGCTTTCAACAAGATTCTAGAGAATGCGCTCACAAAGATCTATAATTCCAACCGAGATGATTGGGACGTGCGCATCCCTTCTATTCTATGGAAAAACATCATTCAGAATGTTCTATGGGCACGAAGCCATCATGCTAATGGAGTATATTGTCCCAAGTCTATGCATTGAAGGTTTCACTAATATGGTCGAGCCTGAAATTATGGAGGAACGATTGGCGTAACTTGTTTCCTTAGAAGAAGATCGATTCATTGCTAACTTCCACTAGCAAGTGCAGAAGGCCCCCGAAAAATCTTGGCATGACAGGCACATCAGGCAGAAGGTATTCAAGGAGGTAGAATTGGTGTTTCTGTATGATAGTTAGTTTGTGCGCCACCAAGGGAAGTTTATAAGGCATTGGTTTGGGCCATATGTTGTGAAGGATATCATTGATGGAGGTGTGATGCGCTTGGCCATGCTGCGCGGAGAGAACCTTCCTGGGTACTTCAATGGAAGCTGCCTTAAGCTGTATAAAGACAATATGGTGCCGAATAAATGACTATAAGGCCGGAGCATCAAAATCAAAGGGTCTACGCACAACAGAGAGGGAAGGTACAGGAAGGTGCGACAGAACTACAGGGGTGACATGCAGGCCAGGAAACTAGCTGTTGGAACTGTTACCCCCCTATGAAATTCTTGGTAAGCAAGCTGGGGGCTGGATTTTTATGGAGCCTTCAAGGAATGCCTTTCCCATGAAAATTCATCCTCCTTGAAGCCTCTGTGTGTTGTACCTAACATGTAGTCCCTCTGCTGATCCATTTCTCAAAAGGCCCATTATTGCCCTTTATGCCTTTGCAAAATATCATTTTCCCCTTCTCCCTTTGTTAAAGTCTCCTTATCACCCTCTTAAATTCCCCAAAATCCCCATCAGATCCTCCATACACCCTTTGTTTAATTCAAATACACCTTGGTCCTTCTATCGTTGCCCTCCCATAGTCTCAAAATACATCAGAAAAGCTTGAAAAACCCACTTTAAACCTTATATTAAGCCTAGCCCCCTTCTCCGCTAGCCCCACGCCTTTCCACTCCATGTGACCCGACGCCGTGACCGAAGCATTTCCTTGCGGGGGCTCTTCTCCATCCGTAGATTCAAGCCATGGAGCCCCCGTAGCTGACTCCTCGGGATATGGGACAACCCGATCGAACGATTGTTATTGACTACGGGGGGTCGCTCCAATTTCCCGTGCCCGTACACCCTGGCCCCCCCGCAGTCAATCTCAACCATCCAATAAAGATCAAATCCAACGGTGCGGCATGCAACTCTTCATATGGACCCCACCTGCCATACGTCATACCTCCAAACCCTCCGGTAAATTCCGCACCACCCATCTGCAACAGGTGGTTTTCCCCGGAGAGCCAGCGATTCCATTCAGGGCTGGCCGCGTGTCCTCTGTACGGCGGCAAAACCGCTTCCATTTTGCGCATTAACCTTCAGTACAGGGCGCCCAGAGGAATTCATCAGAACCGTCAGATCTGGAGGATCCCATCCAACGCTTGTCATTCATCGAAGTTGCACCCCCAATAACCTGTCTCCTCCGTACTCCTGACCCGTCGTCACCTCTCCCCGCTGCACTTATAGTCGTCGATTTCTCTCGCGATCGATGGCCCGCATCCACCCTCCTTTGTTGAATATTCCACCCCTACCCCCGCCTCGCCACGTCAGCCCCACGTGCACACTCCGTACTCCCTCCCTGCCCATTACGTATAAGTAGCTCTTTTCGTGTCTTTTCACGATTATCATTCATTTTTCATGTATTTTCGCTCTGTGTTCCGCCAACCCCAACAAGAGAAATTTTTCACTGTTTCCTCTATAGTTTCTTCTGCCATGTCACCAAATACGTCCGTTTCATCCATCCATATCACCCGCCACCCTCGTCTATGGATTTCTTCATAGTTTTCGTGTTCTTGCAGGGATATAAAGAAAGAATGGCTACCATGATAAACTTCTACGCTACCTAGACAACTAAATCCGAGGAAGATCATCCAAAGCAGCTAGATTTATGAACGAAGGCCCGGGAAGGTGGAGTCGAGATGTTCATTAAAGGAACAAAGTGCGAACTCTGCAGCAAATCTCCCATCACCATTAAAACCCGAGCTACCCTGTCAGAATAAAATGGAGCAGAAAAATGTTTCAGTGCAGAGAAAAAGGAAGATTAAAGCTAGCTTATGAAGATCTTGAGCTCTTAATCCGAAGTTTAGAGGGAAAAGTAGCGGTTGAAGACCCCGATGATCGATCAAAGGATCCCGAGCACAAGAAAAACGTACCATCAAGTTTATTCTTCAGCAAAATGTTTTTCTTTATCAAGTACAGGGTGCCCATATAACTTTTATTATGCAGAATGTCCCTGAAATGATTTCCGCCCTAACTACAGTTCAAAAACAGTCAGACATTTATGAGATAGACCTCTCTAGCAGTTTATTTCATTTTTTGTTCAAATCACCTGGAGTACAACAATCCAAAAGGTCAAGATCATATCCAAAGCAGATCATTCTTTCACAAGGAAGGTGACAGAGATTAAATACATAGCAGGTCAAGCAGAATGGGTTTTGGCCCTGCATCCATTGTTGTGTTTAATGATACATTTAATTTTCACCTACTCCTTCAGTCGATCTTAGGCTCACCCTTTGCTATAAAGCACAGAAGGAAACATTGTAATGTTTGTTGATGAGATATCAGTGAAATGCAAGTATTTTCCTCTTAAGAAAAGTTCTCTGTGTATATTGTAAGATAGGCTGATATTAGACGAATTCAGACTGAATGTTCAAGCTGTGGGCTATGATGTACCCGATTGGTTTTGTTTTTAATATGACAAGCATGTTTCTTTGGATCCTGATCTAAAGCAGCCGGTGATGTTTTCCTTTCTCTGTATTTGTGATTGACTTGCTTTCATTTCATCATGTTTCTTCAGGCTCGCATCAGAAGTTTGGCATAAGATTTACCCTTGATAGGTACCTTATGTTGCTGCTCTCCCAGCCTTTGATGTTTTCTTCTTATGTTCATATCTGAATGTTGATTTCAATTGGTTTAACCAGTGTAGTGGATGTTATTGCCTGCTCTCTGATGTATGAATTAATGAAATCTATATTTGGATGTTCTTGTTAGGATTTATTTGAATGTGTTGAGAATCCTGGAGGTCTAGAACCTGATCTCTGTCTCTCTAGGAGCTTTCCATCCCAATTAACCTTTCCAAGATCCCTTGTTTCACCCCTAATTCTGTCCAAGCAGGCCTAGAGTTAAATGACCTCTGGTCTGATCTATAGACAGAGTTGGTTGGTCCTCCTCCTTCCATTTTCAATCCTTAATGTCCCATTCCAAATATCTCCTTTAAGATCCAATGCTCTAGATGACTAGCCCAATTGAAAGCTTACACATTGATTACAAATAAATCCTTTCTTGACTCCATAGCCCAATGGCTTTGATGTTCTATGAGTTATTTGTCTCTGCCTAAGCTTCCTCTTCGCTCATCGTTGTCTTATATTGGTCCTTCCTTTCCTTATTCCCTCCAACCAAACACAAACAATCAAACCAACAACCATGAGCCTACAACTAGCCTAATATCTTTAACTTAGAGCTTCAAAGACATACCCTTTGACTTGTATAGAGATATCCCTCTCTGGACCTAGGAGGGCTAGATCCTAAGGTACCAAAGTGGTTTTGATGTTGTCTCATCTTTTGGTCTTGCCAACCTGGCCAAAACATGGGAACCCCAACATAATGGCGACTCCACTGGGGAATTCTGAGTACATTTCACCTTAAACATTCGTAAAAACCTCAGAAACTTAGAACTCTGGTTAGGTTGACAGTAAGTCACCCCTTTCTTGAATCAACATCCATTATCTAATATCCACCATACTCTTAGACAGAGCCTGGAAAGGGCCAGGTAGCCTCTAGAACTCATCCTCTTTTCAGAGGTGACATATCTGGTAAACGCCCTCCCAGTCAATCTCTGGTTAGAGTTTGTTGTTTTAGAGGAGATTCCTGAAAGGTGATAGTTCCTGAGCACTGTGGTGGACAGTGTGTCCCCTTAGAAACATCCTAAACCCTCCACCTGGCGACTCCATCGCTCCTAAACGAAAATACTCCACTGGTGATCAGTAGGCCTGCTAATTGTCTTGGTTTCACAATAGACTCCACTGGGAGACTAGTCCCCGAGACAAAATTAACCACAATAGAAGTGACAAGTAGGGTTAAGCCGCTTGGATTATAAGCAGCATTCTGGCTTTCAGAACTATTCACACAAGAGCTTATCCCAACCCTGACCCACCTGAAATAGTTGACAATCCAGAGAGTATCCTCAAAGGAGCTCCTACACCTAAAAGGCCAACTATTTCCAGTCACATTTATAGAGCTAATTCTGCACCAGAAAACCTAACAGCTCTTGCACATTTCCTCCCTGACCTAGACATACCTAATAGACTACCGAGAACTAGGTCATCCAATCATCTAGACCAGCAAGACCTCGAAGTTTACAATACACCATCTAACAGTGGTAAAGACTTTAGGGACAGTGGAACCCCTCCATCTACACCACCCGATATCCATTTCATTCAAAACTTGGGGCTCTCCCACCCTAGATCTACTCAGCAGACTTCTTCTGGTCCTAATATCCCTTTCATCCAAATACCAGCTGCTCAAGCCAACCCTATACCCCATCAGAACATCATTATGGCAGCCTGGTATGCACCTTTTCTTTTACCTCAACCCTTGTTACCCTTGCCCAATGATTATCAGTCAAAAATCCCACACTTCACTGCTAAAGAGTCCACAACAGCTCAGCAACATGTAGATAAAATGGAGGAATCTTTTGATTATATGGAAATTGATGATGAAACAATCAAAATGAGGATCTTCGCCCAAAGCTTAGGGGGTGAGGTGAAAAAGTGGTTTAAAAATCTACCTCCTGGCAGTATCCAAGATCTTCCTGCATTGTATCAAACCTTCATTAACAAATGGGAGGTTAGAGCCAACCCTCGCCAGCTCCTAGCAGACTACATGTCCCTTAAGAGGAATGTAGGGGAGAGTGTTCATGATTACACCACTAGATTCAACAGCATTTATAATGCTCTCCCTCCACATGAAACCTCCTAGGAATGACCTCGGCTAAATATCCACGAGGATTACAATCAAGAAAAGACCGATAAATCCTCCCAAAGCATCTCTATGAACAAACAAATCGACGGGCAGAGGTTAAGTGGCTTATGAGAAAAATACAACCAAGTCATTGGAAAACAAAGCCAACCAACCAGCAGCACTAGCACCGCAGTTAGTGCTCCTGATAAAACGACTCCTAACCTTGTACATAGTGAGAAATCACAAACCGATACAGCTGCTAAGGCAGTAGCAAATAAAACGGAATTGAGCATCACAAAGAACCAGTCCACTTTCAATCTAGAGAGTGAGATTGCAAAAATCAAAATCTCTGTACCATTATCTGAGCTGGCCACTCAAAACGTGTACAAAGGCCAAATTTTGAAAGCATTGAATCTAGGAGAAATAAATGATTCTATAAATCTGAACGATGATCAACCTGCCCTCCTCTTTGGTCCAAAAATTGAAGGTAAGTTTCAGGAAGGGGTAGTTCCACCTTTTTATATCAGTCTTAACATTCATGACAAGATCCTTCATAATGCCATGCATGACTCTGGTGCATCACACAATCTAATGCCTAAGGTAGTAATGGAAAGGCTAGGCCTAGAAATTACCAGACCTTACAAAGACTTATATTCATTTGACTCTAGCAGAGTAAAATTCCTAGGCCTCATCAAAGACTTATGTGTGAGTTTAACCCAGATTCCTGCTAAATGTATGGTCATGGATGTTGTGGTGGCAGATGTGCCACCTAAGTATGGCATGCTATTGTCAAGATCATGGGAAGCCAAACTGCAAGGAACAATGCAGATGGATGGCTCATACGCCACTATCCCTATATTTGGCCAACTTAGAAGACTGTATAGAGAGTCTTAGATGAAATTCCTAGTCAGTAGCCCCGAGAAACCTGAAAACTCACCATTATACTCCGTACATACCGACCTAGACTCTTTCATTCTCTACAATGACCAATCCTCAGAAGAGCTGAGATCAGATAATGAAGATACAAACGTAGAGCCCATGGGTTTCAACATAATGGCTACTCTGGAAGAATACGAAGAAGAAGACCATGGGAAAACTACTGAAAATATAACTCTGAATGAAACAGAAACAGAACAAAAATAGCAAGCTAGCCACCTCCTTGACCTCCATGCCCATAATAAACCACAAAATGACCCCCCTCCTAGCACAAACCTCACAACTCCACATAATGGCGAATCCAGCTGTAGGGGAGGGGATGAAGAAGAAGTAAACAACGAACCCCTATGGGAAATGAACTTTGATAGGTCCTGTACTAGGCAAAGTGCTGGAGCAGGAGTGTGGCTACATAACACAGGAGATGATCATGCAGAGAGCCACGCTGTGAACCTGCATTTTAAATGCACGAATAACATTGCAGAATATGAGGCTCTGATCTTCGGCTTAAATCTGTTGAAAAAGTTAGGAGCCCGTAGGATAGATGTACAAGGAGACTCAGAGTTAGTTATAAAATAGGTGAATGGTGAGTATTCAAAAAAACAGCCCAGACTGAGAGCATATAGGAATGACACTCTGGATCTGTTGAAAACGTTCGTTGAATATGAGTTAGTGTTCATTCCTAGGGGTCAAAATACAATAGAAAATGGATTAGCTTGCCTAGCTAGTTCATATCCTAAGGCCCCAGTTGACCAACAGATCATCATCCAGACCAAATTCAGGCCTGCAGTGCCAGACATTGAAAAATATTGGCAGGTCTTTGAAGGAGACAAACAGATTGAGGATTTCCTGATAGGCAAAAATGAGTTTCAATTTTCTGATTCGGGCTCCAAATCTGATAGCTTCTGCCTAGATGAAGATTCCTCAGATGAGGAAGAAACACCCTGTAACTTAGAAACTCCCTGTAACATAACAATAAATCTTTTTTCCGATTAAACTGGAAATTTTAACGAAAATAGTGAAAACGCAGAAAATGAAGAGGTCGAAGTGCTGCAGGCCAAAGACAAGAATATACCCAGAGGCCTCGCACCCTTAGAGTACCTCTTTGATTTCGATGACGTATAAAAAAAGCCCACAATAGAGCATGTTGGTTCTGATGTGGAAGAATGCAACATTGGCACTGAAGACAAACCCAAAATGATAAAACTGGCTAAGTCTATACTTGCAGACATGAAGAAGAAATACATTGACCTGTTAAAGGAATTCATAGATGTGTTTGCATGGAGCTACGAATATTTAAAAGCCTATGACACCAACATCATACAACACAAAATACCCTTGAAGGAAAATCAGAAACCTTTCAGACAAAAACTCTGTAGGATCAATCCAAAACAATTGCCTGCAGTAGAGAAATAAATTAAAAAGATGTATGAAGCAGGCATAATAGTCCTTGTAAGGTTTTCTGATTGGGTGTCAAACTTAGTGGCTGTAAGGAAGAAGACAGGGGAGATCAGGCTATGCATAGACTTCAGAAACATCAACAGAGCCTCCTTGAAAGACAACTACCTTTGCCTAGAATGGAGCATATCCTACAAAAGGTAGTAGGTTCTAAGAGAATCTCCCTGCTTGATGGTTTTTCAGGATAGAACCAAGTTCTGGTACTCCCAGAAGATAAACTCAAAACAGCTTTTACCACTCCATGGGGCACCTTCATGTACTTGAAAATGCCTTTTGGATTGATGAATGCTGGAGCTACCTTCCAGAGAGCGATGGACATAGCTTTCTCAGAGGATATAGGACACTTCATAGTTATCTACTTGGATGACTTGACTATCTTTTCTAAAACTGAAGAAGAACACTTGAAACATCTGAGGAAAGTCTTTGAAAAGTGTATAAGGTACGGCCTATCCTTAAATCCTAAGAAAACTGTTTTTGGGCTGCAAGAAGGTAAGCTCCTAGGCCACATTATACCTGAAAAAGGGATTAGGATAGACCCACAACGATTTGAGGGAATACTTCAAATTTCACATCCAAGAAACATCAAGGAATTGCAGTCCTTCATAGGGAAGATCAATTTCCTTAGAAGATTTATCCCCAATCTTGCTGAACATCTTAGGAAAATGACTGAAACGCTAAGGAAAGATGCAGGAATTAAGTGGACTGTTGAAGCCAAAAAATATTTTGAGTCAGTAAAAATTGCTCTCACTCAGGCCCCTGTCCTTATCAGCCCTGACTTCTCAAAAGATTTTTTGATCTTTTCGTTTGCTTCCCAACACACAATAGCTACAGTTTTGCTGCAGAAGAATTCAGAAGGTAATGAAAAGCCTATAGCTTTCTTCAGTAAAGCCTTAAGAGATGCACCCTTAAAGTACAGCATCATGGAAAAGCAGGCCTATGCCCTCATTAAGGCCTTAAAATACTTTAGGGTGTACATTCTGCATTCTCACACCATTGCCTATGTGCCAAATATAGTGGTTAAGGATATCTTGTCCCAAGACCCTGATGGGAAAAGGGGCAAATGGATTGCTACCATCTTGGAATACGACCTTGAAATAAAACCCACCAAACTAATCAAAGGTCAAGGCCTGGCCCAATTAATGGCTGAATCTAATCTACAGGCCCTTGATATTAACATGATGAATGCCTTAGATGAGCAGGAAGGATTGCCACATCCAACTGTTGAGAAGCAGTTTCAAAACTCTCCTTGGTATACCGATATCCTTTACGTGCTCACTCACCTCAATTCCCCTATGGAATTGTCCAAAACCAAGGCCAGATTCTTAAAACTCAAAGCTAGAAACTACTACATTCTGAATGAGAACCTATATTGGAAAAATCCAAATGGCCTTTTGCTGAAATGTTTGTCTGAAACTGAAGCTGAAAGAGTCAAACAAGAATTCCATGCTGGGGAGTGTGGAGGCCACCTGAGTTGGAAAGCCACTGCAAATAAGATACTCAGGGCTGGTTACTATTGGCCTACACTCTTTAGTGATGTCCATAAAATGATTCTTGCCTGCCACAAATGCCAAATATTTGAGGGCAAAGGAAAGCTCCTTCCCCTCCCTCTGCAACCGATCACCATAGAAGGCCCTTTCATGCAATGGGGCCTAGACTTTATAGGAGAAATTCATCCTGCCTCCTCTGGACAACATAAATGGATCCTAACTGCTACATATTACTTCACTAAATGTATAGAAGCTATACCCACTAGGAATGCCACTGACTCTGTCATCATTAGGTTCCTAGAAGACTTCATCTTATCTCGTTTTGGTTGTCCAAGGAAAATAATCACTGACAATGCTGCTGCTTTCGGATCCAAAAGAATGGTTGATTTCTGTCACAGGTACGGAATAGCACTTGGACATTCAACTGCCTATTACCCCCAGGGTAATGGCCTAGCTGAATCATCAAATAAAAGCCTGGTTACAATCATCAAGAAGCTACTGGAAGAGAACAAAAGATCATGGCATAAAAAGTTGATACATGCCTTGTGGGCAGACAGGCTCACTACAAATAAATCTATTGGCATGTCACCCTTTCAGCTGGTTTATGGGACAGAAGCAGTTTTTCCTACTAGTCTTGGAGTTCCAGTGATCAAACTTGTCCAGGAGATACAATCAGAAGAAAACAGTATGGTAAGAAGAATCAATGAAAATATTCATCTGCAGAAAACTAGAGAGCAGGTTTATAGCAGAGCTGTCAGAGTACAGGAAGGCATAAAGAGACAGTTTGACAAAAGAACCAAAGCTTCAGATTTCAAGGTTGGAGATAAGGTTCTGAGATGGGATTCGAGAAGAGAGGACAAAGGCAAACATGGTAAGTTTGACAGTTTGTGGCAAGGTCCATATATCATACAAGCCACTGTGGGTCCTAATGCGTTTTTTCTACAAGAACTTGATGGAACAGAGTTGTTTGGGGGTCCTGTCAATGGCAGGATGCTCAAACATTACTTCTATTGATTTTCCATTTCCAATTTCATTTCCATTTTACATACCATTGCAGTTTTACTTTCAGGAAAATAGAAAAAATGTTCCAAAAAACAGAATGAAAAGAGAGGTTCAGACATGCTTAAAACATGAACCTATGAAGTAAAAATCATGGCTCAAACCTGATCAAAATCTGAGCCAAAGGAAGCAGAATATCTGGTCCTAATAAGCTCAAAATCTGGATCAGCAGCGAAAGAAGAACCAGCTCTAATATGCCCAAAACCAGAGCTGAAGCAAAGAAAAGAGGTGACTCAAATATGCTCAAAACCTGAATCACAAGAAAGAAAGAAGAATGTTTCAAAGTTGCAGAATTCCATGCCTTCACAGTTTTGTCTTCTACAAGTTTCTGTCCAGCAAGTCAGACAGTCTAATCCTGACTTGGCTGTTTTAAATTTCATGTCTTAGAATGTAGGTGAAGAAACCTGTTGGACAGTTTAATCCCAGCAGGTAATAGACTAGGTAGAGAATTATATGAGACCAACAGTATAAACTGGTCTCATGGAGCAATAAGGGTAGATTTAGAGTAGGTTTTTTTTTGTTTTCAAAATAAAATAATGTAAAGGGTCTGCTAGTTCAAATGCACCCAAGGGAAAATTGTAGAACTGTAGCTTGGGTAAGTAGATTGGTTGGGAAATATTTTTGCTGATGTTTCTATCATACTGTGGAAGCTAAAATTGAAGAAGAAGGGTGGCTTATGACAGCAGGCATCTGGCCTACTCCAAAGATCATATCTGGTTTCTTAACTCCTCCAAGGAGAAGCCATCCCCATGTGGAGCCACTGTTAGCCCCCCTATGAAATTCTTGGTAAGCAAGCTGGGGGCTGGATTGTTTTGGAGCCTTCAAGGAATGCCTTTCCCCTGAAAATTCATCCTCCTTGAAGCGTTTGTGTGTTGTACCTAATATGTAGTCCCTCTGCTGATCCATTTCTCAAAAGGCCCATTATTGCCCTTTATGCCTTTGCAAAATATCACTTTCCCCTTCTCCCTTTGTTAAAGTCTCCTTATCACCCTCTTAAATTCCCCAAACTCCCCATCAGATCCTCCATACACCCTTTGTTCAATTCAAATACACCTTGGTCCTTCTATCATTGCCCTCCCATAGTCTCAAAATACATCAGAAAGGCTTGAAAAACCCACTTTAAACCTTATATTAAGCCTAGCCCCCTTCTCCGCTAGCCCCGCACCTTTCCACTCCATGTGACCCGACGCCGTGACCGAAGCATTTCCTTGTGGGGGCTCTTCTCCATCTGTAGAGTCAAGCCATGGAGCCCCCGTAGCTGACTCCTCAGGATATGGGAGAACCCGATCAAACGGTTGTTATTGACTACGGGGGGTCGCTCCAATTTCCCGTGCCCGTACACCCTGGCCCCCCCGCAGTCAATCTCAACCGTCTGATAAAGATCAGATCCAACGGTGCGGCACGCAACTCTTGATATGGACCCCGCCTGCCATACGTCATGCCTCCAAACCCGCCAGTAAATTCTGCACCACCCATCTGCAACAGGCGGTTTTCCCCGGAGAGCCAGCGATTCCATTCAGCGCTGGCCACGTGTCCTTTGTATGGCGGCAAAACCGCTCCCATTTCGCACATTAACCTTCGGCACAGGGCGCCTAGCGGAATTGGTCAGAACCGTCAGATCTGGAGGATCCCATTCAATGCTCGTCATTCATCGAATTTTCACCCCCAATAACCTGTCTCCTCCATACTCCTGACCCGTCGTCACCTCTCCCCACTGCACTGATAGTCGTCGATTTCTCTCGCGATCGACGGCCCGCATCCGCCCTCCTTTGTTGAATATTCCACCCCTACCCCCGCCTCGCCACGTCAGCCCCACGTGCACACTCCGTACTCCCTCACTGCCCATTACGTATAAGTAGCTCTTTTCGTGTCTTTTCACGATTATCATTCATTTTTCATGTATTTTCGCTCTGTGTTCCGCCAACCCCAACCAGAGAAAGTTTTCACTATTTCCTCTGTAGTTTCTTCCGCCATGTCACCAAATGCGTCCATTTTATCCATACATATCACCTGCCACCCTCGTCCATGGATTTCTTCATAGTTTTCATGTTCTTGCAGGGATATAAAGAAAGAATGGCCACCATGATAAACTTCTACGCTACCCAGACAACTAAATCCGAGGAAGATCATCCACAGCGGCTAGATTTATGAACGAAGGCCCGGGAAGGTGGAGTCAAGATGTTCATTAAAGGAACAGAGTGCGAACTCTGCAGCAAATCTCCCATCACCATTAAAACCCGAGCTACCCGGTCAGAAGAAAATGGAGCAGAAAAATGTTTCAGTGCAGAGAAAAAGGAAGATTAAAGCTAGCTTATGAAGATCTTCAGCTCTTAATCCGAAGTTTAGAGGGAAAAGCAGCGGTTGAAGACCCCGAGGATCGATCAAAGGATCCCGAGCATAAGCAAAAGATACCATCAGGGTTATTCATCAGCAGAATGTTTTTCTTTATCAAGTACAGGGCGCCCATATAAATTTTATTATGCAGAATGTCCCTGAAATGATTTCCGTCCTAACTACAGTTCAAAAACAGTCAGACATTTATGAGACAAACCTCTCTAGCAGTTTATTTCATTTTTTGTTCAAATCACCTGGAGTACAACAAGCCAAAAGGTCAAGATCATATCCAAAGAAGATCATTCTTTCACAAGGAAGGTGACAGAGATTAAATACATAGCAGGTCAAGCATAATGGGTTTCGGCCCTGCATCCATTGTTGTGTTTAATGATACATTTAATTTTCACCTACTCCTTCAGTCAATCTTAGGCTCACCCTTTGCCATAAAGCACAGAAGGAAACATTGTAATGGTTGTTGATGAGATATCAGTGAAATGCAAGTATTTTCCTCTTAAGACAAGTTCTCTGTGTATATTGTAAGATAGGCTGAGATTAGACGAATTCAGACTGAATGTTCAAGCTGTGGGCTATGACGTACCCGATTGGTTTTGTTTTTAATATGACAAGCATGTTTCTTTGGATCCTGATCTAAAGCAGCTGGTGATTTTTTCCTTTCTCTGTATTTGTGATTGACTTGCTTTCATTTCATCATGTTTCTTCAGGCTCGCATCAGAAGTTTGGCATAAGATTTACCCTTGATAGGTACCTTATGCTGCTGCTCTCCCAGCCTTTGATGTTTTCTGCTTATGTTCGTATCTGAATGTTGATTTCAATTGGTTTAACCAGTGTAGTGGATGTTATTGCCTGCTCTCTGATGTATGAATTAATGAAATCTATATTTGGATGTTCTTGTTAGGATTTAGTTGAATGTGTTGAGAATCCTGGAGGTTTAGAACCTGATCTCTGTCTCTCTAGGAGCTTTCCATCCCAATTAACCTTTCCAAGATCCCTTGTTTCACCCCTAATTCTGTCCAAGCAGGCCTGGAGTTAAATGACCTCTGGTCTGATCTATAGACAGAGTTGGTTGGTCCTCCTTCCATTTTCAATCCTTAATGTCCCATTCCAAATATCTCCTTTAAGATCCAATGCTCTAGATGACTAGCCCAATTGAAAGCTTGCACATTGATTACAAATAAATCCTTTCTTGACTCCATAGCCCAATGGATTTGATGTTCTCTGAGTTATCTGTCTCTGCCTAAGCTTTCTCTTCGCTCATCCTTGTCTTATATTGGTCCTTCCTTTCCTGATTCCCTCCAACCAAACACAAACAATCAAACCAACAACCATGAGCCTACAACTAGCCTAATATCTTTAACTTAGAGCTTCAAAGACATACCCTTTGACTTGTATAGAGAGATCCCTCTCTGGACCTAGGAGGGCTAGATCCTAAGGTCCCAAAGTGGTTCTGATGTTGTCTCATCTTTTGGTCTTGCCAACCTGGCCAAAACATGGGAACCCCAACAGGAACAATGAAATCGGGTGAAAAAGTGAAATTACCGTTGGATGGAGCTGATTTCTCGCATTTATTGAAGTGATCTTGGAGGATTTTTTACCGTTTTCTTGAAGGTAAGTGGCAATTAATGATAATCCAACTCTTTTTACCATGGGTAGCTTATAAAAAGGTAGGCTCAGGTCTCAATTGGTTCCTTCTTTGTTTGAATATTTGGCGCCCCGTGATTGTCTGTAATCTCTGCCGTCTTTCCATCTGTGAGTTCTGTATGTATGGACGCGAATCTCCTTCTGAAATTAGTAACCCTGAGTTCATATTCTACATGAGAATGATGGCCACCAACCCTGCGGAGGAGCATTCTACAACCCTTATGACCTCAACAAAGATGGGGTCTGATGATATTAGAGAAGTCCTTCTAGAAGTCGAAGAAGTAGTGTCCACACCTATAAAAGAGAAAGGCAAGGGAAAGATGTCGAAATGGGCTACTTCTAAGCTACGCACCTCTCCGCGTGTGCCAATTATTGGCATTGGTCCATGAGGGATCATTGTGGATTCAGGGGAGAATTCCTATTGATGTTGAAGGTAGCAACAGAGGTAAATGGAAAATACAAGGTAGGACGGGATAAGAGGGGCTTCCTGGTCCAGACCATCGCTGACCCGGTGATGTGCATGGAAACTCTCATCCTCGGATGTAAGCTTATGTGGAATTGTCGACCGAAAAAGGTCCCTACGCATGTCATTTCCTTGGCGGGGAAATGTTAAAAAGGGATGTTGTAAAATTGGTCAGAGTTTTTATGTGAGGAGTTTCTGGAAAATGTGCCCGAGGCACAAGAACTGGGGAAGGAGTTTTTCTACTCGTGGCTTTAACTGCTAATTACATTGGTGGCATGGGAGACCCCATCTGATGCAGTCCTTCCTGAAGTTTATCCAAGCGTATGCGAGGGGGTGCGCTACGCGAATTTATGGGAATCATCAAACACCCGACGAGTCGAAGAAAGCAAAATTTTTTGGGTACTGTTTGAAGGTGCGCTGACACAAGCTATCCATTCTAGACCGCGACTCTCGCTGGAAGTGCATGAGAAGTACAAAAGTGTTGCAGAATTTCAAGTGACCATGCACAACATCATGATCAAGGTCTGCAAATATTCAAATTGGTACACCTTGTCGTATATGGTCACAGAGGCGGAAGTTGACCATGTCGTCGCAACATGGCCAAATGCTTGGAAGATCAGGCTTGGCTCCACAAAGCCCATTACGTCATCCACATCTAGGAAAGACACAACCCCAAAATACATAGATACATCTCCAAAAGATACAACAGAGAAATGGACGGAGACAGGCGGAAAATATACTGGAGTTGAAGTGGAAAAGGACCCAGAGGCATAAAAAGACAAGGATCAGGAGTTGGGAGGTGACCATGAGAAGGTGGACCTTGGTGGTTTGGATGGGCTCGATGGAGGTGGTGCTAAATCTCCGTGTGACACCAAGCGAGGCAGTGAAATGTCTAAGGGGTCGTGGAAGAAGAGGAAAGGTTCCAAGATAGGAGGTGAGGAAGAGGTTACTCTGACGAAGGAGGACCTCGACAAAATTTCCGATGCAGTTGCTTGAGCTTCAGAGTGTTGAGGTATAAAAGGTATCTTTTTAACACCTATTTATCCTACATTAATTATCAATCCAGGAACGACTTTTTATCTCAAGAGTGTACTCAGTCTGAGGCTATAATTTAATCTAAGAGTAATGCCTTGTAATATGTAGTACAGTGTTCTAAATACAAGAGTAAATGGATGCTTGGAAAAGGAATATAATTACAATAAAATGAACTCAAATGCTCTAAAATCCAATCATTCACTCGGCAAACATCAATCAAGGATACAATAGCGATAACTCATTCCTCTAGAAATTGATGCAACTGAAATCAAACTGAAACAAGACAATCAATCTGGGAACGTGGAAGCAATAACCAGTGTTCTCTACAGTTGACAGTCCTGCTTTAAAGAAATTAAAGGGAAATAGAAATTGAACTAAAGCTGCTATTGAAAGTAAACTAAGAAAGCTTTCAAACCCAAACTCTTTGCAATTAATCAACGGAAATGAACAACAATGTAAATTGACAACAAATTGTAATTAAAGGAATTGAACAATGAATCCTATTTAATAAATCTGAACAACAAACTCTAATTAATGGAATCGCATGGAAAAATCTATTGAACAACAATCTGTAATGGACAACAATCAAATGGAACAAAAAATGAATCAAATACTGAACAACGTAGCTCTGTTAAAGCATAACAAGACGAGTAATTAAGATTCTTGTTAAATTAGAAAGGGACGGCAACGCAATTCACCAATGTAACATGCCAATATCCATAAGCAATTAAACAACAAACTGATTAACTTGCAAACTGTAATAAAAGAAAATATGAACTATCTCACAACAATAATGAAAAGATAGAGATACAAATAGCGGATCGGTCCACCAGGGCCGGGCCCGTAGCCACTAGTGAAACGCTGCTGGGCTTTAATCCAGAGTTAAGAAATGGAATAGAAATGCGTTCTTGTATTAATCAAACATGAATAGCATTTACATCAATTGCTCTTCGATCACGAGAGTCAAGGAATTATAGAGTTACAAAAGAAATTCAATCCATCCCTCTAATATATAATATATGCTCTCATTTTATAATCAAGAGGAGAAATTAAATAGTAAATATGATCCCTCATAATAATATTGGATTGTCCCCAACAACTTGATCAGCAAGAAAAGATATTTCCATCAATATTTCAACAGGAACAAGTCGAATTTGGATTTGCAGCTGAGATAATTTGGAAGACGGCCGCAATAGTAAATTTGAGAAAATCATGCTCAAAGAACCTTCCGTTTCTCTCAATAAAAGCCGAATTTGGGCAAAACGTTCTTCACTAAAGTTAATTCGGTCCGTTCTGGACAAAACCCATGTTCCAGATTTTCCAGATTCTTCTCCATTTTCCCAGAATATCAACCGGAAAATTGTCACTTCTTATTCTAGAGAATTTCTGAGTTGGAATATTTGATGATGATCTGGAGATCAAATCTACAATCTGGAAAATATCTTGGAGGCTAAAATGGTGAGTGATGTTAGAAAATATATTAATAAACCATAATTGATAAAATCATGCATAATAATCATCAATTTATTAAAAATAAAGGAGAAAAATAATATTTATCCATAAGAGTGCTTCATTTCAAGTCCAAATCTTGCATCTCTCAGGGAATACACTTTTACAATGGGTTTCTTCTTCAGATCTGGTGCAGAATCTCAAGATAAAACTGGAGCACCGGACTGGGATTCCCTCGGTCCACCAGAGACTTCTTTACCAAGGTAAACAACTTGAGGACCTTCTTCCCCTCTCAGTTTACAACATTAACAGAAATTTTTCTATTGTGCTCACCCTTCGTCTACGAGGAGGCGCTGTTGGGCAGTCTTATTCTGCCCCTACTTACTCATACAAAGATTTTGTTCACTCTTAGAAACCCACTCCCCCTGAAACCCCCAAACCCCAGCCTTTTTTGGTTGAAAAGTTGGATGATGTTCCCTCAGTTGAGATCTCCCATCCAAATCTCGAAGAAGATCTTCAAAATTTTGCTGAAAAAGCCATCATCTGCAGATTTAATGGACTTTGGTCGCATACAAAGGAACTCTACGAATGGATCCACAAAAACTGGACTAGCAAATGCAAGGTCAGATTTTGCTCGAAAGGTTTCTTTATAGTTTTGTTTGAGCACTCTAAGCATTATGATCTGGCCTTAGAGGAAGGTCCATGGTTTTGGGGAACAGCAGGGCTCTTCTTAACCTCATGGTTCCATGACTTTGACCCAGCTACAACATTCATCACCAAGACACCTGTCTGGATTAGGCTTCCCAACTTACCAATCCATCTATGGCATGTGGCTGTCTACAGACGCCTGGGCGACACCTTGGGCCGCTTTGTAACGGCTGATTTTGATAGGGAATCTCAAGGTCTCTACACATATGCTAGAATATGTGTGGAAGTAGACCTCAGCAAAGGACTGCCTGACCAAATCATCATCAAGGTTGGTGACTTTGTTTGGACTCAGACCTTAGATTACGAGAACACTGCATTTCGTTGCCGCCAGTGTCACCAAACAGGGCATTTGTAGAACTCTTGCCCCACTCTTCCTGCAAAAAAGAAAAAGGAAAACAGTACAAAGTCCAAGTCCAAAAGATGGACTCCTTGCACCCCGCCGCCTGTTGCAGAATCTGAATCCTCGAGCTCAGAAGATGAAGGGAGTGATGAAATTCCATATCAGGGTCCTCAGTCGAAGCACTTGTCCACCACTGCTCCTGGGCATCCTCCTGATACTAAGACCACTCCAAAACGTGTTCATGAGTCCGCCTCCTCTGATTCTGATAAGGAGCTCCCTCATTTGGAGAACTCCAGTCTTCAAATCGTCCATGTTCATACTCACCAGAATGGTTGGGTTAAAGTCAACAAAAATAAAGGGAAGAAACTTCGTGTGGAAGATTCCACCATTGTTGGATAGATGTTGGTTTTTCCAGCCCTCTTCTCGCTTGTTCTTGTTCCTTGCTTGTCTTTTTTTCTCTCTTTGGGACCGATGTTGATAGTTTATCATTTCCGGTTGGCCGGTTTCTTGGTTCTCTTGACTGTACTATCTTTGTACCATAGTTTTGCTTAATAGAATTAGTCCAATTCAGAAGAAAAAAATGTTTATCCATAAGAGCATAATTAATTATAAAATGGAATTTATATGATAAATTATGATAAATGACATGATAAAGAAGAGTAGAAATGCATGAAATAGCTGTTAAAAAGTGGTCATATTAGTGGCCCAACATACCCCCAAACTGAATATATTGCATGTCCTCATGCAACCTAGAACTGAATATATTGCATGTCCTCATGCAACCCAAAGACAAAACCCATGTGTTAACCAAGCAAAAAAATTGTTCATCCCAACTCATGAAATGGATGGAACAAATGGTTTTTTCCTCAAATAATGAATATTCAATTTTAGAAATCTTGATGAAGGCGTAACAATTTTTACAGTTGATGTTCAACTATATGTATATGAAGCTGCAAAAAAATGTGATATAAGTAATAACAAACTTCATTAACCATTTTCTAAAAAATCAGATCGTTTTGATGCACGGATCATGAGATATAAACAAAATGTTTGTAGGTGATAGTGCATGATTTTTGAAATTTTATGAACTAATTTAGCGTGAAATTATCTGGGTTTGTGTATTTTAATGATATCTCTTTGTTATCCAGAAATCACAAAAATTCAGTTCATGGATTTAAATATATATGCAAATCAATTTCTGCACTATATAAAAATGAAATTGTATGCCTTAAACGAGAAAGAAAGTAGAAAACATCCATCATGTGTAGCAATTCCTCCCCCAAACTGAAGAATTAGCATGTCCTCATGCAATGCTAGAAAACAAAGAGAGGTGGTTGCTACAATCTGTTGAAATCTATGCTTGGTGTAAAACAACATGGAATAAGGGAGGTGTTGAGAATGGATAAGAATATCAATGGATGATAAAGAATATTACTGACATGGTCATAAGAAAGAAATGAAGGAAAACAACACTCCCCAAAACTGAAAGATGATATGTCACTGAAAAATGGGAAGTGGTAAAGCTGTGGAATGAATGATGATAAATAATGTTCAATGGATTTTCATGAAATTCTCCTAAATTCGTAATAAATCAAAAAATTATGCTATTTTACCTCAAGTGTTACCTTCGAAAAAAAGTGTGGAATGACATGTAGGTACTGGCATTTGTTGAAGCTGATATAGGCTGAACGGATACTGAAAGTGATGCAAAAGGTGGAAGCCATGCAAGCAGATCATGTCTGAAGAATTGTACGCGTTCATGAGTTGCACGAGCCTTTGCTATTATTTGCAATAGTGTGGTCGTGTTGTGAATAGAATTCCCCCCCGATACTTGTTGTGCTCCTGTAAACAAATCACGATTCTGCATGCAATTTTCTAGAATCCACAGTGTTAATTTAGATAAGATGTATGCCAAAATTTTAATCAAAAAAACTTCTGTAGAAATGCAGTATGAATATTGGAATGTAGGCATATTTAAAAGGCATCCGTGCCCCCCCTGAAAGATGATAGGTTGTCCTAGACCGAAAAATAGAAGAGTAGCGTACTGCACAGCAATTGTACAACATGGAAAGGCATACATACTTATGATATGATCAAAAAATTATCGCATTACTGAAATCAATGCATATTTTGAAATCATGAATAGATATGGAAATGTTTATGTAATGATTCGAAAATAAGGGAAAAAGGACAGCTGATGAAAAAAATACTTATGTGGTCATTATCTACATAAACCAATATGATCAATTTATAAATAAATTTCATGCATAAGAGGTTCCGAACAAAGGGTTTATGAGCATACTCTCATTTGATATTAGATAAAGATATAAGAAAAGGGTTTATCATTACTATTGATTTGTGAAAAATATGACTCCAATACCATCAACGGAGCTCTTTTTCCCACAAGTGTCTATAACCTTGACAAAGTTTCTTTCTCACCCTTGGAACCATTATCCTGTATTTATGCCTAGGGAAGTGTTGTGTGATGTCATGATGGAGGCCACTGTGCTGGCTTGGGAACCAGATGAATCACAATGTCATTCACCAGGAAGGCATGAAAAGTGGACAGGCCGGCTCGTGATGAGACCTCCTGTTCCAAGGAATTTTTATTTTTTTGAGTTGTCCATTGGATCATATCCTTGGTGTGGTGGCCATAATGGGAATGCCACTTCACTGCTCCCTTATGATCATGGTAGGTTGGCTCTTGATGAGACCCCCTATCCTCCATCTGCCATATCATAGAATTGTTAGTAATCATATAGAGATTTTTCTTTTTATTTTTCTTTACATATAGCACTTCCCTATTTATATATAAAGGGTGGCTCAACACTCCTTAAGAGTAGGGATGGTGGAAGAAGTTTGAACATCTCAATAGAGAAAATATGCCCTTATTCTTATTCAATAAATACAAATCAAAGAGAGTTATGAGAATTTAGGGAAGAACCAACATGATAAAGATAATCAATCATATTAATTTTAGTGAAAATAAAGACAGCAAAGTGATATAGATGGTTGTGTCCTTTCCTTTTTCTTATCACTACAAAACAATTTCTTAAAAATGACAATTTCTCTTGATTTATTAATTCCAAAAACTTTAATTTGTGTATCCTTGCATAGATTGTATGTTTTCCTTTTAAAGAGTCATGAAGAATTCAGAAAAATCCTCAAAATGTTGTTCTAAAACAAGAAAAATGCACTCAAAAGATGTTGTTCCTTAGATGGAACAGCTGTTGTTCCTTAAGAGGAACAGCAAAAAATTGTCTTCTGCAATTGAAACTTGCATGGTGGGGTCCTTATTGTTCAATTTCCACTGGAGCAGAAACTACAATTTGAAGGGATCAACACCTGAAACACAAAAACATAAAGGAAATCAGAAAAGAAAAAACTCTTTATTAAGTTACAACAACTATGATGTTATTTCCTAAGGGAATATCAATCTGTTAATGGAAAAAAAAATGATCTTTTTGAAAAATGTTTTAGCAACAGTGACATGAATCTTCAAATGAAAACCAATTCTTCATTTCTTCTGTTATGAATCTGTTAGGTAATGAACTGGATGAAATGCCTTTGTTTCACTAAAATTTCTTTCAATAATCGCTCGTCCATAAATTGAACTTCTTTGTTCTGCTAAGACCTGCAAAAAACGAGTGTCTACCTACAATAAAACATTAAATCATGGATAAAGAGAGGTTTACAGGCCCCCCTCATCCAATAATTATGCAAAAAATTAACAGGTAGCTACTCTGCAAAACAAATCCATAGAAAAATAAAACAAATTGTATTTGTCACCTGCGGGAAAGCAGTGGTCGACCATACTAACCAGCAGTGTTTTAATCATACCTTCCTTGTTTTTCATCCGATTTGAGTGATTACAAAGCCAAATGAGAGCTAATTCAAAGTTTTATCTCCAATAGAAACAGGTTTTAAAAATTCCATGTAATGGTATGTTAATGTTTCTTAGAAAAACCTGCATAATAGAGTCATTTTCGATTTTCCAGCTCAGTTCAACAGTTGATATTTCAAGCATAAATTATTCGTTTGATGACGGATTAAGCTGGTTCAAATTGGAAATGAAATTAGATTCATTTATGGATATCCAATAGAAACATGTTTTGAAGACAAGAAGAATTTATGGGTCAAATACGCTAGTGAACAGCCGAGAAAACAGAGTTTCAAGAGTGCTGATTTATTATAAGCAGTTAGTATTTTGGTCATAAATTCCTCATACGATATCAAAATCGAGTGATTAAAATTGCGTTGTAAACTATATTCATAGAGGAATATACCATAGAAAAATGTTTTAAAAATATAATCATTTAGGCCTCCAAAAACTGACTGTTCCAACTTTGTTCTTGAGCTACCTACTAGACACCCTGTCAATGTTTTGGTTCTAACTTTTTCGTTTCAAATCCAAATGGAGTGATTAAAATTGGGTTGGAAATTAGACATAAAGATCTACTTAGGATAGAAACAGGTTTTAAAAATATTCACTTTTGGTCCCCCAAAACATGACTGTCCCAACTCTGTTTTCAGAAATTTGATCAAGCACGCAAGCCAAAAAAATGATATTCAAGAAATTTTTCCATATTGGTGATAAAAATGAATATGAGTATTTGTAGAATTTTTATTTTCAATATAATTCATCTACATACACAAATAAATTAAAATATTTATCACCGATGTTGATTTCCACAGCGTGTTGCAACAAAAACAACTATTTTTACAAAAAAAAAAAAAAAAAAAAAATGTGTTTATTTTATTTCCTTATTTATTTTATTTTTTCCACTAACCTACTCTTCTTTAAAAATCGAATATGCTTATGTATAAGAGTATTTACAGTGGAGCCATTTTCGAAATAAGGCCTCTAGTATGTACATACCCAAATTTGAAAAATGCATGTTAATAAAAATTAGGGTATGAGAAGCCAACTTCCCTTGAAAAGATGGTGCCAAAAATTGTTGAAGCATGGAGTGATGTTGCAAAAAAATGGAGTGAAACCAATCTTCAATGTATCCCTTACTTTCTTCATTTCCCATAGCCATCGTATCATGAAGTTCCTGAGCTTTTAAAATGGTTTGTTGGTGCAAACTAGAAGAAACCTCATTTTCTTTCATAACTTCTACAATTTTTGGATTTGATACATTATGAATCTCAGTGTAAGTTTTCTCCAATGGTGCATGTGAGATAGAATGGGTGGGAAGGGTGGGTAAATTTTTCAGTTCAACACTGTAAGCATGTTGTACTAGTTTATTATGGTGAGGGTGTGGAATGAATTCAGCAGGAAATTGTGTAGGGAATGGAGCCTCTTGATGATGTAGTTGATTGGGTTGAGTGGATGATTTCGATAGGCAAGCAAGATGTTGTGGAAGAGCTGGAATATGTGTTTGTGCTACAAGATGAGGGAGAGTAGTCATGCAATCATAAGGTGAACCATGCCAAGCTTGTAGACAAGATTGGTGGTGGTTATATTGAGATTGACATGGCTGCCCTAACACATGAGTATTCCATAATGGATTATGCAAGTAAGAGAATGGAGAGAAAGTGTTTTGAACCATACCTGTAGGCCATGCTTCCCATGGTTTTGACCTTGTTGCAACTTCCCCATCTCTTTGATATGCTACTTTCATCCTAGACAAGGGAGGGTGAATATCTATGGGATGCTCCTTTCGGTAATGAGGGAAAAAAAATTCATCAAATTCTTGATTTTTCTGAACCTGCAAAACATTCAATTTTGAATTTAGAGAGCTAATAAAATTAAATTTAAAATTTTCAAATAAAACATTGATTTCAGCTTTTATATCTTCTTTTCTTGTAGCAGATTTGGAAAAGAAAGAACAAACGTTTCTAGAATTCTTACCAGCCTTGGAAATTCCTCTTGAATACCTTATGCATAATTCACAAACATCATCATATGATAACTGAGAAACATCACCTTTTCCTATCAGATTTAAGAGTTCTAAAAATTCATCTTTTATTCCTTTAAGAAGGAGTGTTTTCAAGATCTCTTTTTCCAAATGCTTATGCTTTTATTTTTGAAGGTTATATTGAAATCGCTCTACATAGTCCTCAAAGCTTTCATCTTCCCCTTGTATCATACTGAAAATATCTTCATTGGATTTGCAGTAGTCTTGGTACTTCTTCAAGAATATGTTCTTCATGTCCTCCCATGTTTGGATGCAGTTCCCACCTAGGCTCATGAACCATCGGAAAGATGCTCCTTTTAAAGTAAGAGGAAACACTTTCAACTTATGATCATTAGTACAATAATCATATCCTCTGCAAAGTATTTCAAACTCAAATAAGAATGTATCTGGATCTTCATTTGTAAAACCATGAAAATTTGGTAGAGACAATGGGGGAATTATGTGCATTTGTGTCACTCCTCCTAGATCTTTGATAGGGAACTCAAAAGTTGCAATGTGAGCCATTTCTTACCATAATAGAAGATGTTCTTCATGTGTTTCTTTGAGGATCCTCCTTCAAATGTTCCTGTCAATTGGTTAGTGAAATTGGTGGTGCTTACATCACCACTCGAGTGGAATTACAAGATTTTTTCAAAAATTCTACCTCTAAAATTCAAAAAAACGCAAGCATTGATTCCTACCTTAAGCTTTCACTCAATTTTGCTGTGAAGCGGGTCAGTGAACAAGTATGTTCCTTGCTCGGTGCGCAGGCTCTTACCTTCTGTCTTTAATACCCAATTCTTCCCAAGCAGAAAAAATCAAATATGCGTCACTCTTTCTAAATGGCATACACTCTCCCCGACAACGGCGCCAAAATGTTGAGGTATAAAAGGTATCTTTTTAACACCTATTTATCCTACATTAATTATCAATCCAGGAACGAATTTTTATCTCAAGAGTGTACTCAGTCTGAGGCTACAATTTAATCTAAGAGTAATGCCTTGTAATATGTAGTACAGTGTTCTAAATACAAGAGTAAATGGATGCTTGGAAAAGGAATCTAATTACAATAACATGAACTCAAATGCTCTAAAATCCAATCATTCACTCGACAAACATCAATCAAGGATACAATAGCGATAACTCATTCCTCTAGAAATTGATGCAATTGAAATCAAACTGAAACAAGACAATCAATCTGGGAACATGGAAGCAATAACCAGTGTTCTCTACAGTTGAGAGTACTGCTTTAAAGAAATTAAAGGGAAATAGAAATTGAACTAAAGCTACTATTGAAATTAAACTAAGAAAGATTTCAAACCCAAACTCTTTGTAATTAATCAACGGAAATGAACAACATTGTAAATGGACAGCAAACTGTAATTAAAGGAATTGAACAGCGAATCCTATTTAATAAATTTGAACAACAAACTCTAATTAATGGAATCGCATAGAAAACTCTATTGAAAAATAATCTGTAATGGACAACAATCAAATGGAACAGAAAATGAATCAAATACTGAACAGTGTAGCTATGTTAAAGCATAACAAGACGAGTGTTAGCCCCTTATGAATTCCTTAGCAAGCAAGGGGCTAAATTGTTCTATGAGACTTCAAGGAATGCATTTCCGTTGAAAACACATCATCCTTGAAGCCTCTTTATGTTCCTTGCCTTTGACTATTTTCCTCTACTGTTATGAAGTCAGTAAGCCTTGCTGAAAGATAAAAATTGTGCTCCAAAGGCCTTCACTTTCCCCTTGCACCCCTGCAGAAAATCTCCATTTTACCCCTTTTTCCCCTTTGCAAAGTTCCCTTTCAATCCCAAATTTTTCCCCATTAACCCTCTAAATCTCCCCAAAATCCCCTTTAAATCCCACCCTCACCCTTTTTTGTACCAAATTCCATTTTTCTTCCCTTATTGTTCCCCTTCCTAACCCTTAAAATTCATTTAAATGGGCTAAAAACCCACTTTTCAACCTTATGATAGGGCTTAGCCCCTTTCCAGCCAGCCCCTTCGAAATTTTCCCCATATAACCTTAGCGCTAAGACCAAGCGCTTAGTACCTTGGGGCCAATCGCAATCGCAGCTTGCAAGACCGGCGCATTCCTTTGTTAAATACAAAAAGTCCAATGCGATTCTGTTTTGTTATTAAGTCCCGCGACTTAATCCCCACCATTGATTTCCCCCGTAGATCGGACGGCCTGCGCTAATCGCAAATCTGTTTGATCGCAAGGTTTATGTTAAGTCCCCCGATCGGCTCATCGCAAATGTTTGCGATGCGATTGATCACAACTCCACTCTGATCATCGCAATCACAACTCCCCTTCGATCGCATCGCAAGTCCCTCCCTCCGATTCTCGATCACACCATCTCTCGATCTGATCCCGACCATCCGTTTAACCCATGATCCGACGGCCATCACATGTCTCCGCCCAATTGCAATCGGAAGATTAATGGTGCCGCCCCTTTGTGTCCCCTCCGATTGCGATCCCCCGATCCACATCTCCATTGTTGATCTTGCTGCCAGATCGAACGGCCTGGCACTAATCGCATTCACTTTCCCAATCGCAATCGGAACTTGTGTAAATGTGTCACCCCTGCCACTTCCCGATTGCGATTCTCCGACTTAATGTCGGCTGTCCATTGGATCTAAAGATCTAACGGCTCAGATCTAATCGCCCTCCACCACGCCGGGTCCCACCTCGTACGTTCATGTCCATGCGTTTCATTGCATTTTCTTCTATTTCCTTTGCATTTCCAATTTTAACCAAAGTTTCGTATTTTCATTAAAAGTCTTATGTTTCATATTTGTTCCACCCTATTTCATATATCGTCCCGCTGCTTTGATCTCTGCCATTGATCTACGTCTCCGGACCATGATCAAACGGGCCACGCACGTTCTTTCATCAAAACCCTATTGTTCATGGTTTACACCACATTTATGCATTTTCACCACTATTTTAGCCAAACGCACCATTTCACCACCATTACGCTACCACTCTGCCCGTCCTCCGTAACCATCCACCTCCTCCGTGCATGGATTTCTTCACACAGTTGTGGGTTTTTGTAGGGTACAGGAGGTGAAACGCTGCCATGATTGCACAGTTTTGACACAGCGGCAAGTTTTCACCGACGGGGATATAAATGAAGCGGCAGAGAGTCTGAGGCACGAAAATGAAGATCTTTGAGCCTTAAACCAAGTTTTTCAAAGCAAGCTACCAGGTCAAAGACATCATAGACCACACAGAGGATACGGATGTGCAGAAATTAATATATAGCAGGTTTTCTACATCAGCAGAATGTTTTTCTCCAAGAAAGGACGGGTTGCCCATACTGCTTTTATTCCATGCCGTGTTCCAGGGAAGTTTTCCGCCTTAACCACAGTTCAAATCCATCAGAACATTTGTTATGCAGTATGGCGGACTTCTCCGCCATTTACTCACCCTTTGATCATTCTCCAAAAGTACTACAGGCTACTGCAAGCCAGTTTACATCAGGGTCATATCAGAGTAATTGGAAGCGTGAAGAGGATCATTCATTCACCCAAAGAATGCCAGAGATCAATGCACAAGAGTTAAAACAGAATGGGCTTTAGACCTTATTTCTTTTCTGAGTTTAATGCTTCATTTAGTATTGCACCTACCTCCTCGGCTCATCTTCTGCTATAAAACTCATGAGAAAATTATTGTAAAGGTTGTTGATGAGATATCAGAGAATTGCAAGCAGTTTCTCTTGAGATATGTTCACTGTGTAAAGTTGTAAGATAGGTTGAGGAAGGCTTTCAGACGGAACATCAAGCTGTTGATAATGATGTACTTGACTGGTATTGTTTTTAATATGACAAGCATATTTCTTTGGATGCTGATCTAAAGCTACGGTGATGTTTTCCCTGTCTCTGTGTTTTATTTCATTTCATTTCATTGCTTCTAGCTTGCATCAGAAATCTGGCATAGGATTTGCCCTTGTTAGGCACCCTATGTTTCTGCTCTCCTTGCCTTAATGTTTTCTGCTTAATGTGTTATCTAAGGATTGATTTCAATTAATTTAACCAGTGTAGTAGTCTGATATATTGCTAGCTGATGTATGAATGAATGAAATCAACCTTTGGATGTTCTTGTTGGGATTTAATTGGATGAATTGAGAACACTGGGAGGTCTAGAACTTGTCTCTATCTCACTAGGATCTTTTTCAGTCAATTAAACCTTCATAAGTTCCCTCAAGTTTCTCCTTCGCCCTCCATTGAGAGTTTCCTACGAGTATGTCCAAGAAGGTCTGGAGTTAAATGACCTCTGACCTGATCTATAGATAGAAAATTGGTCTTCTCTCTTTCTCTCACCTTCCTTCCTCATTGTTTCATTCCACATATCATTTTAGGATCCAATGCTTTAGGTGACTAGCCCAATTGAAAGCTTGCATGTTGATAGCAAGTAAATCCTTTCCTCACTCCATTGCCCAATGGTCTTGATGTTTATCTGAAATGTCTCTCCTTTGCCTAAAATCCTCTCTGCTCAGCCTTGTCTTATATTGAACTCTTCATTCCCGATTCCCAACAACCAAACATAAACAATCAAACAAACAAACCAAGTGCCTATAACTAGCCTAATATCTTAAACATTTGAACTTCAAAGACATATACCTTTGACATATCATAGAGAGATCCCTCTCTGGACCCAGGAGGGCTAGATCCTGGGGTCCAAAAATGGTTTTGATGTTGTCTCATCTTTTGGTCTTGCCAAACATGGGAACCCCAACATAATGGCGACCATACTGGGGAAATATGAGAGCCTATAACTGATAACATTTTTCTGTCTCCCATTGTCGTCACCAGCATAATGGTGACTCCGCTGGGGAAATCTGAGAGCCTATAAATGATAACATTTGTCTGTCTCCCATTTTCGTCACCAACATAATGGCGACCTCGACTGGGGAATTTCTGAAATACTTTCCATCCTACTACATCACAAAGCTTCAGAAACACCTAGAGACTCTGGTTAGGTTGGTAGTGAAACACTTCCATATTGCACTTCACTTTCTACACCATTTGTTATGTTTCTCCTACACTCTTAGACAGAGTCTGGAAGGGGCCAGGTAGCCTCCGGATCTCACACTCTTTCAGAGGTGACATATTTGGTAAATGCCCTCCCAGTCAATCTCTGGTTAGAGTTTGCTGTGTTTTGAAGGTATCCTTGGAAAGGGATATTTCACAAGCACTGTGGTGGACAGTGTACCCCCTAGAAGCACCCTAAACCTTCCACCTGGCGACTCCATAGTTCCTAAAGATCAAAGACTCCACTGGTGATCAGTAGGCCTGCTGATTATCTTCGTTTCACATAAGACTCCACTGGAAGACCAGCCTCCATTACAACATCAGCCAATAGAAGTAGCCAGTAGGGTTAAGCTCCTTTGTTGGAAAACAACATTCTGGCTTCAAGGAACATTTATACAAGAGCTTATCCCAACCCAAACCCACTTGAAATAGTTGATAACCTTGAGAGCATCCTCAAGAAATCACCTACACCTAAAAGACCGACTATTTCCAGACATATCCATAGAGCTAACTCTACACCAGAAGACCTTACAGCTCTATCACACTGTCGTCTTGACCTAGACCTACCTAATAGATTACCAAGAGCTAGGTCATTCAGTGATCTAGATCAGCTAGGCCTTGAGCTTCCTGGTTCACCATCTCATAGTGGTAAACATATTAGGGATAGAGGAACCCCTCCATTTACACCTCCTGATATTCACTTCATTCAAAACTTGGGGCTCTCCCACCCTAAATCTGCTCAACAAACCTTTGCTGGTCCTAGTATCCCTATCATCCATATACCAGCTGCTCAAGTTAACCGTTTACCTCATCAAAACACCATCATGGAAGCCTGGTATGCACCTTTAGTGTTACCCCAGCCTCTAGTGCCCTTACCAAATGATTATCAATCAAAGATCCCACACTTCACTGCCAAAGACTCCATCACAGCTCAGCAACATGTAGATAAGATGGAAGATTCTTTTGACTACATGGAGGTAGATGATGATACAGTCAAAATGAGAATCTTTTCCCAGAGCCTAGGAGGTGATGTAAATAAATGGTTCAAAAGCCTACCTCCTAATAGCATCCAAGATCTTCCTGCTTTATATCAAACTTTCATAAAAAAATCGGAAGTTAGGGAAAATCCTCGCCAACTCCTAGCAGAATACATGAACCTTAAAAGAAACGTAGGAGAGAGTGTCCATGATTACTCAACAAGATTTAACAGCATTTACAATGCTCTCCCTCCACATATGAAACCTCCCCAAGGTATGGCTCTAGCGAAATATCCCGAAAGCTTTGATGCTGACATGGCCTATCAGCTTAGGGATAAAGATTACAACATGTTGGAGGACATGCAGAAAGGAGCAGTGAATATAGAGGCAAATCTAATTGAGAAGAAAGCTAGATTGAGAGAGGAGAAAAGGGTAACATATAGAGATGACAATGTAGCTTCCTCATCTGACCCAAATTATGACAGATTATCTAAAAATGTGGAAAAGCTACAACAAATGATGGAAAAAATGGTTGACACTATCAGTAACCAAAATAGAAACCAAAACCAGAACCAGAACTTTAGGAGGAACAATAACACTCCCAAAAGACAAAGATAATCAGATCAGCAAGTTATTCCCCCATTCCAAGAGAAATTTCTTGATGAAGATGAAGGAATCATAGAGGAATCTGAGGGAAACACGATAAACATGTTTGAAGTGGAAAACTCAATCCACAACTGTTCCACAGAAGAAGATCAACCTCCACCCTCATGTTGGGAAGAAGAATGGTTTGAATCTGAGGATTACAGGTTAGGATTTGAAAATGCCATGATGCAGGTCAGGGAACAATATTAACTTAGGAGCAAGAAGAGCCAAGACACTGCCAAACCAAAGGCTTCTGAGGTTACTATCAAGAAGAGGCCTGAGAAAACTTCTAAAGTGACTGCTGAAAGTAACAAATCAGCAGCTGAGAGTTCTGGGAAGAAAAAAGAAAAGGACAACCAAAATAATGACAAACAAAGACAACCCACTAGTAGCACTAGCACTGCAGTTAGTGCTCCTGATAAAACTGTCACCGACACTGTACATAATGAGAATTAGCACACTGATTTAGCCACCAAGGCAGTGGCAAACAAAACAGAATTGAACGTTTCCAAGAGTCAGTCCACTTTCAATCTGGAAAGTGAGATTGCAAAAATTAAAATCTCTGTACCACTCTCTGAGTTGGCCACTCAGGATGTATATAAAGGCCAAATTTTGAAAGCTCTGAATCTAGGTGAAAGAAGTGACACTATAAATCTGAGTGATGATCAGCCTGCCCTTCTGTTTGGTCCAAAGATAGAAGGGAAGTTTCGGGAAGGGGTAGTTCCACCTTTTTATATCAGTCTCAATATCCATGATAAGATCCTTCATAATGCAATGCATGATTCTGGAGCATCTCACAACTTAATGCCCAAGGTGGTTATTGAAAAATTGGGCCTAGAGATAACCCGACCCTATAAAGATTTTTATTCATTTGACTCTAGCAGAGTAAAATGTCTGGGCCTCATCAAAGACCTATGTGTACGCCTAACCCAGATTCCATCTAAATGTATGGTCATGGATGTTGTAGTGGCAGATGTGCCACCTAAGTATGGCATGCTATTGTCAAGGTCATGGGGAGCCAACCTGAAGGGTACAATTCAGATGGATGGCTCATATGCCACAATCCCTGTTTTTAACCAACTTAGAAGATTGTATAGGGAGGCACAGATGAAATTCCTAGTCAGTAGCCCCGAAAGACCAGAAAATTCACCTGTATACTCTGTACATACAGACCTCGACTCCTTCATCTTTTGTAATGATGAATCCTTAGAAGGTCAGAGTCCCAAAACATAGATAAAAATGAAGAGGCTGAGGCCATAGATTTTAACATAATGGCCACTCTAGATTCAGATGAAAACGAAGAAGAAAACAACGATGAAATCTGTAGACAGTGCACTGAAGACCAAACTCTGAGTGAACAAGGAACCGAATACAATCATCCAACTAGTCATCCCTCACAAATTCATACGCCACACGAAGAACTAAATAGCCCACAGCTTAGAGCAGGCCCCATAACACAACCTAATGGCGACCCCAGCCATAAGGAAGGAAAAGATGACAAAACCGAAAGTGAACCCATGTGGGTAATGAGCTTTGATGGGTCATGCACCAAGAGAACTGCCGGAGCTGGGGTATGGCTACATAACACAGAGAGTGATTACGTGGAAAGCCATGCATGTAATCTGCATTTCAAGTGCACAAATAATATTGCAGAATACGAGGCTCTAATCCTAGGTTTAAGTCTGTTGAAGAAATTAGGGGCTCGTAAGATAGCAATGCAGGGAGACTCTGAGCTGGTCATAAAACAGGTAAATGGTGAATACACAGCCAGGCACCCTAGGTTGAGGGCGTATAGGAACGATGCCGTGGATATATTAAAAACATTTGTCGAATACGAATTAGTGTTTGTTCCTAGGGGTCAAAACGCCATTGCAAATGGATTAGCTTGCCTAGCTAGTTCATACCCTAAGACCCCAACCGACCAGAAAATTATCATACAAACCAAATTCAGACCCGCAGTGCCGGATAACGAAAAATATTGGCAGGTCTTTGAGGGTGATAAACAAATCAAAGATTTTTTGATGGGAAGGAATGAGTTTGAGTTTTCTGATGTAGATTTTATGTCTAGTGAGGGCTGCCTAAGTGAGGAAACCTCAGACGAGGAAGAACCACCCCATAACATAGAAATAAATGCTTTGAACGAACAAATTGGAAATACAAACGGAAATTGTGAAAACACAGAAAATGAAGAAGTTGAAGTGCTGCGGGCCAGAGATAAGAACATACCTCGAGGTCTGGCACTGTTAGAAGACCTTTTTGACTTCGATGATGTGGAAAAAAATCCCACCATTGAGCACGCGGACTCTGACGTAGAAGAATGCAATATAGGCACAGAAGATAAGCCCAAAATTATTAAATTGGCTAAATCCTTACCCGCAGAAATGAAAAAGAAATACATTGACCTTTTTAAGGAATTCGTTGATGTATTTGCGTAGAGTTATGAGGATTTAAAGGCTTATGACACGAATATCATACAGCAAAAAAAACCCTTAAAAGAGAATCAGAAACCCTTCAGGCAGAAACTTCGCAGAATTAACCCAAAACAGTTGCCTGCAGTGGAAAAAGAGATTAAAAATATGTATGAGGTAGGCATAATAGTTCTCGTAAGGTTCTCTGATTGGGTTTCGAATTTAGTGGCTGTGAGAAAGAAAAAAGGGGAGATTAGATTATGTATTGACTTCAGAAATCTTAATAGAGCCTCACTCAAAGACAACTACCCTTTGCCAAAAATGGAACACATTCTTCAGAAAGTAGTAGGCTCCAAAAGAATCTCCCTGCTAGATGGTTTCTTAGGCTTCAACCAAGTCCTAGTTCTCCCAGAAGATCAACTCAAAACAGCCTTTACCACTCCATGGGGCACCTTTATGTATGTAAAAATGCCTTTTGGGTTGATGAACGCTGGTGCAACCTTCCAAAGAGAAATGGACATAGCTTTTTCAGATGAGATAGGGCATTTCATTGTTATTTACTTAGATGACATAACAGTCTATTCCAAGAATGAAGAAGAACATCTAAAACATCTGAGGAAAGTGTTTGAAAAATGTAGAAGGTTTGGTCTATCATTAAATCCCAAAAAGACTGTATTTGGGCTGCAAGAAGGAAAGCTTCTTGGCCACATTATATTTGAAAAGGGAATTAGGATAGACCCACAAAGAGTTGAGGGAATACTACAAATCACACACCCGAGAAACATCAAAGAATTACAGTCCTTCATTGGGAAAATTAACTTCCTTAGGAGGTTTATTCCCAACCTAGCTGAACACCTTATGAATATGACTAACATGCTGAAGAAAGGTGTAGGAGTTAAATGGACTGTTGGAGCTAAACAATCTTTTGAATCGGTAAAACTTGCACTCACCCAAGCTCCTGTTCTGATTAGCCCAGATTTCTCAAAATATTTCCTGATCTTTTCATTTGCCTCTGAGCATACAGTGGCTGCAGTCTTACTGCAGAAAAATGCAGAGGGAATGGAACAGCCAATTGCCTTTTTCAGCAAAGCACTGAGGGATGCACCCTTGAAATACAACATAATGGAAAAATAGGCTTACGCTCTTGTGAAGGCTTTAAAAGACTTTAGGGTGTACATATTGCATTCCCACACCATAGCTTATGTGCCTAACATAATAGTCAAAGATATTTTGTCCCAAGACCCAGATGGGAAGAGGGGAAAATGGATTGTTGTGATCTTAGAATACGACCTCGAGATAAAACCCACCAAACTGATCAAAGGTCAGGGCTTAGCTAAATTAATGGCTGAATCAAATCTGCAAGCCCTTGACATTAACATGATAGTTGCCTTGGATGAGCAGGAAGGATTGCCTGTTCCCACCGTTGAGGAGAAGTTTCAGAACTCCCCTTAGTACTCTGATATCCTTTATGTGCTCACCAACCTCAATGCTCCACCTGAACTATCAAAGAATAAGGCCAGATTCATAAAACTAAAAGCCAGAAAATACTGCATTTTGAATGAAAACTTATACTGGAAAAATCCAAATGGCCCATTGCTTAAATGTTTGCCTGAAGCTGAAGCAGAAATAATTAAACAAGAATTCCATGCAGGAGAGTGTGGAGGCCACCTGAACTGGAAGGCCACTGCAAACAAAATACTCAAGGCTAGTTATTATTGGCCCACACTCTTCAATGACATCCATAAGATGGTAATTTCCTGCCACAAATTCCATATTTTTGAAGGCAAGAGAAAGCTCCTTCCCCTCCCTTTACAACCCATCACTGTTGAAGGTCCTTTTATGCAATGGGGCCTAGATTTCATAGGAGAAATCCACCTTGCTTCTTCTGCACAACATAAATGGATCTTAACAACCACAGACTACTTCACTAAGTGGATAGAGGCCATACCTACTAGGAATGCCACATATTTAGTCATCATTAGGTTCCTAGAAGGTCATATCCTCTCTCGGTTTGGTTGCCCAAGGAAAATAATCACCGATAATGCTGCTTCTTTTGGATCCAAGAAAATGGTTGATTTTTGTCACAGGTACCAAATAGCACTTGGTCATTCAAATTCCTATTACCCGCAAGGTAATGGCTTAGCTGAATCATCAAACAAGAGCCTAGTGGCCATCATCAAAAAGCTGTTAGAAGAGAAAAAAAATTCATGGCATAACAAGTTAGTGCATGCCTTGTGGGCTGACAGGCTTACAACAAAGAAATCCATTGGCATGTCACCATTTCAGCTTGTCTATGGTGCAGAAGCAGTTTTCCCTACCAGCCTTGGAGTACCAGTGATTAAGCTGGTCCAAGAGATTCAGACAGAAGAAGACAGTATGGTGAGAAGGATAAACCAAACAATTCACCTCCAGCAAATGAGGGAAGAGGTCTATAACAGAGCTGTCAAGGTTCAGGAAAAAATAAAGAGGTTGTTTGACAAGAGAACCTTTTTTGCTGATTTCAAAATTGGGGATAAAGTTCTGAAGTGGGACTCAAGGAGAGAGGATAAAGGAAAGCACGGCAAGTTTGATAGTTTGTGGCAAGGTCCATACATCATCCAGGCCACTGTGGGTCCGAATGCCTTTTTTCTACAAGAATTAGATGGCACAGAGCTGTTTGGGGGTCCTATCAATTGCAGGATGCTCAAACACTACTTCTACTGATTTACAAATTCCAGTTTCCATTTCCATTGTACATACCATTGTAGTTTTCGTTTTCAAGAAAAAGAGAAAATGTTCCAAAAAATAGAGGAAAAGGAGAGGTTCAGACATGCTCAAAACATGAACCTCTGATGTGCAAAATATTGGCTCTAATATGATAAAAAATTGAGCCAAAGAAAGCAAAGTAGTAGGTCCTAACATGCTCAAAATCTGGACCAGCAAAGAAGAAAGAAGAATCATCTCTAACATGCCCAAAACCAGCGCTGAAATGAAGAAAAGAAAGTGACTCCAACAAGCTCAAAACCTGAGTCACAAAGAGAAGAAGGATACTTCAAGCTTCAAATTTCAAGCCTTCACAATTTTTTTTTTCAGTTTTCTGCAAATTTCTGCCCATGTGCAACTGTCTTTATGACTTGGATCTATAGCAAACTAGACTGTCTAATCCTAGTTTGACTGTTTTTAAATTTCTATCGTAGAATGTAGAGAAGAAATCTGCTGGGCAGTTTAATCCCAGTGTTAGCCACCTGTAATTTTTGATTATGCCAAAGGTGGCTAAAATTGTGCTGAGCCTTCAAGGAACAATTTTACTTACCAAAAAACCGTTGGCTCTTGAAGTCTCTATAAGGCCACCTGCCTTTTCCCTCTGTCAAAATTTTTTACTACTGTTGTTTCACGCTTCAAAAGCCTCGTAAATCCTATAAAAATCCACAGTTGGATGCTTCTGCAAAGGATCTTTTCCCTTTCTTTCTTCCCACCACTGACCTCATCTTCTATTTTTTCAATTTCCCATGAAAACCCCAAAAATTCATGCTTCTCCCTTTTCATTTCATTAAGACCCCGGTTATAAGGTTAAAAACCCATTTTTTGACCTTATCGCAACCTTTATTTCCCTTTAAAAAACAATAGAAAACACACATTTTCTGTGCATTGGACTTAAGCCCCTCAGGCTAAGCCACCTACCCCTTTTTCCTTCATATGCCCGAGCGCTAGGACCCATTGCTAAACCTATCGGGTTCTTATTCATTTTCTCCACGCAATACCCAAAAACCTTTGTAAACTATGGAAATTGGGTTTAAATCAAAATTCAAAGGTTTTTCCGCCCACGTAGTTTTAAACAATCTTGACCGTCGATATGCTCCACAGATCGGACGGCGCGGCACGTGACTTATCGTGTGGACCACGCCACTCCCTGCGCTGTTTTCCAAAACTACGGTTTTTTTTTCGCACCACTCTTCGGGCAAAGGCTGTTTGGGCCCGAGGCCCAGCGATTCCACACAACTCTGGACACGCGTCCACTGTATTTCCGGAAAACCGCTGCATAACTTCATCCCCCGCGCGTTATCAGTCAGACCATAGCCACCCAGCGAAATCAATCCCTGCCGTTCGATCTGACCCCACACATCCAGCGGCTGCCCTTCATTAAAGTCACCCACCCTTTAACGAACTTGCACGCTTTTTAGCTGGGCCTCGGCGCAGCCGAGAAACAATCTCCGCCGTCGATCTCTGTAGATCGACAGTCCACATTCAAATGCTTGATTCCATTCTCCAGTCAAAATTTCTCCACCGCTGACCTTCCAAGTCACTCCCGACCGTTGATCACAACGCGATCAATGGCTCTGATCGCACCATTCTCCTGCACACCCTCCGATGTAGATTTGCCCATAAAACATAGGATTCCCTCATTTTGTTTGTATTGTGCAGGTTTTAGGTTCTTTCTTGATTAAATGAAGAAATTTCGCGGGACGAGGATGACGATTCTCTCCCTTTTGAATGCCTCAGAGAAATTATCCACAGGGTGCAGAACTTTGTTGTCAACAAGGTTTCATGAGACTTTGTTGCTATGATCCCCTGTTAAACCTGGAAAACAGAAAAGAAATTGCATAGAAAGAGTATCAGATTGCAGAAAGCCAAAGATGAACCAGGGCGGAGAGTTAACGATCAGATGAGTGGGGATTACGGCTAAGACAGTTATCAAAATCCTAATCCCCGACTCAAAACACAGTTTAAAAGAGAAAACCTAAAAGTGTTTATCAGACATATCGCCTCCACCGCCTTATCTGAGGCGAATTGATTCCTCAACTACCGCAGTGCCACCTATTGTCTCAAAACACTCAATCAGAGGCCGGATTTATTGAACAAGATCATATTTTTTGCCTCGAAACAACCAAAGAAGTTACTTCTGCCTCAGATTTAATGACAGAATGTTTGCAGAGTAACCCTAATAGTACGCGGAACCTCAAATGTCAAACAAAGCTCCCACCGAGCTAAATTCATGAATGTAAATCATTTAATACAGTGGAACACCTGTATAGTTCTTCATTGAGCCCCTCGAAGGCTAAGAAGACATCAATATCTGTATTAATTGGTTTTTGAGATCTTTTCATCAGATCTCACCTCCTCATCTTTCTATAAATACTTCAGTAGAAGATGAGTGAGGGGTTGGTTGGTTGTTTGCTATGTATTTACTGAGCATTGTATTGTAATTGAGCTGGAGACTTCTGTTTGTAAATAGTGTTCACTGGCCCTTGGAGCTCTGCTTGTGATGAATGAGTTAGGCTGAATAGTGAAGATGATTGCTGAACTGAAACATTGGACTTAAAGATTGTAACTGGTTTGACATCAATATAAAGGTTGTTCTTTGGGATCCTGGTCTATATTACTGGTGAAGTGCTTCCTTCTTTGTTAATTGTTTCCTTCCTATGTATGTCATATTGTTCATGTTCCTCTGTAAAGAACAGTTTAAACAGGGTTAGGACCTGTTGTATATCAGTAACCTTCTCTGGCTGAGAAATATTTATCTTAATGTTTTCTTTAAAATTGTTTATTTAAGAATGATTCAATACAGTTTAAACAGTTAGGAATGTTGGTGTTCCCTCGTCCTTCTGTTTGCTTAAACATTATTCTTGAATGTGATTTCCATTATTTGCTATTAAAGTTAGACTAGAGAAGACATGGTTTGCCTTGATTCCTAGATTCTTTTCTCCAAAAGCAGATTCTGAAAGTTTCCCTTGGTGTTGACTAAAAGCAGACTAGGTTTAAAAGTACTTTATCTGATCTTAAGTTACACTTTGTTTCTCTTATATGTTTTCATACTTTCTGAAATTAATCATAGGGATTACTAGATTGTTTGTCAATTAAGTTGCTTTAATACAGACTTGCCCAAGAATTTTATGGTTAGCCCTGTCCTTGGTTGGTTTTAAACAGTTACTTAAGAGGCTTTTCTTGTTTGGACTGACTATAAATCCTCTGAGAAATTATTATCAGTTTCCACCCCTCCAACACTTTATTGTTTCCATCCCATCACTCTAATCTCATCAATCTTGTGATATGGATGACTTGCCCCTTGGATCACCCCTGATGTTGTTGTTCAATTAAAGCCCAAATATGACTCCATAACCCAATGGACTAAAAACCAACGTTATATCTATCTGTTACCCTAAGCTGTCCTGTTTTCTTGCAACTTGTCACCTTTGAAACTCTTTGCATATAGATCTTTCCGCCTCAAACATCAAATCATGCCCAACCATCCAAAAAACAAAATAAAACCTTGAACTTCATAACTAGCCTAATATCATTACCTTAAGCTTTCAAAGACAAATCCATCTTTGTACATATTGGAGAGATCCCTCTCCGGATTCAGGAGGGCTAGATCCTAGAATCCAAAAGTTGGTTGAAATGATGTTAACTGTTTGATCGGACTTTGCCAATCTTGCTTATTACAGAGACCTAACATTTCTGGTGACTCCACTGGGGAAGAACCCCGAATCATTTTCATTTAAAGATAATCATACGACATCAGAGATTTGGTTCATAGAGCATTTGCTTTATTAACCAGCTGGAGTCACCTAACATTTCTGGTGACTACCGGGGAATCAAACCTAATATTCATATAAGACCCGGTGAGTAAAAAGTAGCCTTTCAAGCACTACCAAGATCTGGTAAGGCAATCATGATGAGACTTGTTTGAGCCGCGATGCCAGTGAACCCTAGGATTCTCTTAAGTCTTTATCTAACCTTGAAAAATCAGGTGGCTTAGCCATAAGAATACATTGTCTTTGTCTCATAACCTTAGCTAAGTTTTGAAACAGAGTTAGGATATTCTTAGAAACCACACAACTGAAAGATAATCCAGAAAATACCAAAAACATTTCAGATTGGTGGTAAAACACTTGTTCCTACATATCACTTACCTTTGATGTGTTTTACCTTATACTCTTAGACAGAGTCTGGAAAGGGCCAGGTAGCCTCCGGATCTCAACCTCTTTTAGAGGTGAAATATCTGGTAAATTCCCTCCCATTCAATCTCTGGTTAGAGTTTGTTGTGTTTCGAGATATCCTTGAAAAGGGATGTCTCACAAGCACTGTGGTGGACAGAGTACTTCTTTGAACACACTCTAGACTTTCCACCTGGCGACTCCACAATCCTGAACAGACCTTAAGACTCCACTGGGAAGAACCCTTATCATTATAATATCATTCAAATCTAGTTAGAGGACTGTAGGATTAAAAGTGTGAAAACAGATTAGTTAACCTCTCAGAGATTGTCATACTTGGTTATACTTTTCTTGTTATTTAGGTCTAAAAACACAGCATAGTGGCTCCTAGAAAGATTCACACTAGAGCCCATCCTGACCCTAATCCACCTGAGATAGTTGATGACCCAGAAATTATCCTTTGGAAGTCTCTTAAGATTAAATTATCAACTGTTTTCAGATCACCCCCAAGAGCTAAATCAGTTCCTGAAAATCTTTCAGCTCTACAACAATCACAAGCTGACTTAGTTAATCCATTTAGGACTAGGTCATTTGGTGATTTAGACCAACTAGATTCTGAGTCTTCACTACCATCTCCTGAAACAAGTGAACATCTTGGTAACAGAGAAACAACACCTCTTGATTTACACTTTCTGTTGAATTTGGGTGTCCCTCATCCAAGATCAGCTCAGCAATCTACTACTGTTCCAACCACATCTGCTCACCCTACATCCACTGTTCAAACCACCCCACTTCAACCCACTCCACCTCTTGTAAGTCCACCCCCACCACCTATCATGGCAGCATGGTATGCCCCCTTAGTCCTTCCTATACCATTAGTCAATCTTCCACAGGACTATCAGTCCAAAATCCCATTGTATGATGCTAGCAATGCTACAACAACATCACAACATGTGGACAAGATGAATGACTACTCTGACAGAAATGAAATTGATGATGATTCTGTCAAGCTTAGACTATTTGCTCAAAGTCTGGGGGGAGAAGCAAGAAAATGGTTTAAAGGCTTAGCCCCCCATAGTATTAATGATCTCCAAGGTTTCCATCAAACATTCTTAAACAAATGGGAGGTAAAGAAGAACCCTCTCCAAGTTCTTGCTGACTATAACAATATCCATAGGAACCCAGGGGAAAATGTGCAGGCTTATTGTACCAGATTTAACAGTGTGTATAATGCGCTTTCCCCAGAATTAAAACCTCAACAAGGTTCAACTTTAAACAAGTTTCCGGAAGGGTTTGATGCTGATATGACCTATTCATTAAGAGAAAGAGATTTTGAAACCCTTGAAGATATACAAAGAGGTGCTCTCTCTGTGGAAGTAAACTTAATGGAGAAAAGAGCAAGGATGAAGAAAGAGAAGAGAGTATCCTTTGGGGAGGAATCCACACCTTCTACTTAAAACTCAAAGATGGAAAGAATGATGGAAGAAATGATGAAGAAAATGAGCATTCTTGAGAGAGCACAAGAAAATCAAAACCAAACTGCTTCTCAAAGTAGAAACCAGAACCAGAATCAGAATGTAAGAAGGAACCAGCCTCCAAACAGGCCCAGGGAGGATGATCAACAGATCATTCCTCCCTTTCATCAAAACTATGTGAATGAGGTTGGGGAAACAGATCAAATAACAGAGGAGGATGATATAAACTTATTTGGGGTAGAGGATGATAACTTCGAGGTTCATTATGATAGAAAAGAGGGTCTTTACACACCCTATGATGACAAAAGAGATGACAATGAAAATTGTTGTCAAGCCATGGAAAATGCCATGACAGAACCTTTAAAAGAATATGAACTCAGAAGTAGATCGAGTCAACAAACCCCCGGCACCAAAACCTCTGAAAAACCTTCTCAAAACAGCACTGCAACCAAGCCCAAAACAGTCAAACAAAAGGATAAAACAGTGGCTGATAATTCTGGTAGAGGTAAAGAGAAAGACACTGAAAATCTTGAAAAACAGAGTGCAAACATCAGTAGTGCTAACATTTCAGCTAGTACTCCTGTTACAACCGTCGTACCAGATAAAACGAATCAGCAAGCTGTAGTTGTTGATAAAGGGACAGCTAATAAGGTCGAAACCAATACTTCTAAGAATCATACTCCTTTCAACCTGGAACAGGAAATCTCAAAAATCAAAATCTATGTTCCCTTAACCGAGTTAGCTGCCCAACATATATATAGAAATAAAATTTTGAAGGCCTTAAACATAGAAGAGAACGAGGACACGCTCAATCTTAATGATGACCAACCAGAGCTTATTTTTGGTCCAAAGATTGAAGGTAAGTTTCAAGAGGGTCCTGTCCCTCCCTTTTACGTAAGCTTAAACATTCATGACAAAATTCTACACAACGTTATGCACGACTCAGGGGCTTCTCATAATTTAATGCCAAAAGCTGTGATGGAAAGCCTGGGTCTAGAAATTACCAGACCTTATAAAGACCTTTACTCCTTTGACTCAAGCAGAGTAAAATGTCTAGGATTGATAAAAGACCTCTATGTTAACTTAGCCCAGATCCCAGCCAAGTCTTTAGTTATGGATATTGTTGTGGCTGATGTACCCCCAAAGTATGGAATGATTTTATCAAGATCTTGGGGGGCTAAGTTACAAGGGACCATGCAAATGGATATGACCTATGCGACTATCCCTGTTTTCAATCAGACCATTCATCTTCAGCAAATCAGAGAGGAAGTGTATGACAAAGCATTGCAGAAACAAGACAATATCAAGAAGATATTTGATAAAAGAACAAAGGCGAGCAGTTTCAAAATCGGGGACAAAGTTTTGAAGTGGGACTCAAGGAGAGAAGAAAAGGGAAAACATGGAAAATTTGACAACCTTTGGCTCGACCCTTACTCTTTTCATTCAGTAGCTGGGCATAATGCTTTTTTCTTACAGGAGCTGGATGGAACATAATTTTTTGGAGGTCCTGTAAATGGCAGGATCCTTAAGCATTACTTCTCTTGATCTTTTTGTTTTAATGCCTTCTTTGCCATTTTCCATTGTGAATATTACATCCACCATTGCATTCAAGTTATGAAAAACCAAAATACAAAAACAAAGAAAAATGAAAAGAGGGCAGAAATCAAAACAAGAAAGGCAAAGCCCCATGCCAAAAAAGAGAAACAAATCTGAAAGTGTGCAAGCTCAAATGCCACTCCTCAAAAACACACTTCTAGTTGGTCAAACTGTTTAAACTTGACTAATTAGCTTTAAATTTTTATGTTGATAGGATAGTGAATTCGATTTGCCAAACTGTTAAATCTTGGCTTATCAGTAGATAGATTAGGATAGAGAATGGAGGTTCAAGCAAACTCAAAACCTGAACCAGAGGAAAAGAAAAACAGCTCAAACCAAATCAAAACAGAGCTGTAAAGAAAAGAGAAGGCAGTAGTTTCAAATTTTTCGATCTTAAGCCTTCATTCTTTTTATTTAAATTTTCTGCAAATAGTAATCTATGTGCATCTTGTTTTTATGCCATAGATCACAGCAAGTCAAACAGCTTAATCTTGACTTGCCTGTTTTTAAATTTCTGTGGTAGAATTTTAGAGAATGAAAGTCTGTTGGACAGTTTAATCCCAACAGACAGTAGATTAAGTAGAGAAAATCTGAGCTCAATTGTTTAATCTGAGTTCAGGGAGAAATAAGAAGTATAAGTAGATTAGTTTTTATGCTTTCAAAAGAATAAATTTTTGTAAAGAGTTTTCCAATCCAAGTGCACTCTAAATGAAGAAAAAATGCTAGATCAGTAGGATTGGGTAGGTAGAAGGTTGTATTGATAAAGTTCATTGTCTTTCATGACTGATATTTTTTCTCATGGCAAAGCAAGATCATCCAACAAAAGGGGGAAATCATGGATGAGGCACATGCCTACCTCCCAGAGAAATCAAGTCTGAATTCTTGATGCCTTCAAGAAGGCACCATCCCCAAGTGGAGCCACTGTTAGCCACCTGTAATTTTTGATTATGCCAAAGGTGGCTAAAATTGTGCTGAGCCTTAAAGGAACAATTTTCCTTACCAAAAAACTGTTGGCTCTTGAAGTCTCTATAAGGCCACCTGCCTTTTCCCTTCGTCCAAATTTTTTACTACTGCTGTTTCACGCTTCAAAAGCCTCGGAAATCCTATAAAAATCCACAGTTGGATGCTTCTGCAAATGATCTTTTCCCTTTCTTTCTTCCCACCACTGACCTCATCTTCTATTGTTTCAATTTCCCATGAAAACCCCACAAATTCATGTTTCTCCCTTTTCATTTCATTAAGACCCCAGTTATAAGGTTAAAAACCCATTTTTTGACCTTATCGCAACCTTTATTTCCCTTTAAAAAACCATAGAAAACACACATTTTCTGTGCGTTGGACTTAAGCCCCTCAGGCTAAGCCACCTACCCCTTTTTCCTTCATATGCCTGAGCGCCAGGACTCGTTGCTAAACCTATCGGGCGCTTATTCATTTTCTCCACCCAATACCCAAAAACCTTTGTAAACTATGGAAATTGGGTTTAAATCAAAATTCAAAGGTTTTTCCGCCCACATAGTTTTAAACAATCTTGACCGTCGATATGCTCCACAGATCGGACGGCGCGGCACGCGACTTATCCTATGGACCCCGCCACTCCCTGCATTGTTTTCCAAAACTACGGTTTTTTTTTTCGCACCACTCTTCGGGCAAAGGCTGTTTGGGCCCGAGGCCCAACGATTCCACACAACTCTGGACACGCGTCCACTGTACTTCCGGAAAACCGCCGCATAACTTCATCCCCCGTGCGTTATCAGTCAGACCATAGCCACCCAGCGAAATCAATCCCTGCCGTTCGATCTGACCCCACACATCCAGCAGCTGCCCTTCATTAAAGTCACCCACCCTTTAACGAACTTGCACGCTTTTTAGCTGGGCCTCGGCGCAGCCGAGAAACAATCTCCGCCGTCGATCTCTGTAGATCGACGGTCCACATTCCAATGCTTGATTCCATTCTCTAGTCAAAATTTCTCCACCGCTGACCTTCCAAGTCGCTCCCGACCGTTGATCACAGTGCGATCATCGGCTCTGATCGCACCATTCTCCCGCACACCGTCCGATGTAGATTGCCCATAAAACGCAGGTTTCCCTCATTTTGTTTGTATTTTGTAGGTTTTAGGTTCTTTCTTGATTAAATGAAGAAATTTCGTGGGACAAGGATGACGATCCTCTCCCTTTCGAATGCCTCAGAGAAATTATCCACAGGGTGCAGAACTTTGTTGTCAACAAGGTTTCATGAGACTTTGTTGCTATGATCCCCTGTTAAACCTGGAAAACATCAAAGAAATCACATAGAACGAGTATCAGATTGCAGAAAGCCAAAGATGAACCAGGGCGGAGAGTTAACGATCAGATGAGTGGGGATTACGGCTAAGACAGTTATCAAAAGCCTAATCCCCGACTCAAAACACAGTTTAAAAGAGAAAACCTAAAAGTGTTTATCAGACATATCGCCTCCACCGCCTTATCTGAGGCGAATTGATTCCTCAACTACCGCAGTGCCACCTATTGTCTCAAAACACTCAATCAGAGGCCGGATTTATTGAACAAGATCAGATTTTTTTCCTCGAAACAGCCAAAGAAGTTACTTCTGCCTCAGATTTAATGACAGAATGTTTGCAAAGTAACCCTAATAGTACGTAGAACCTCAAATGTCAAACAAAGCTCCCACCGAGCTAAATTCATGAGTGTAAATCATTTAATACAGTGGAACACCTGTATAGTTCTTCGTTGAGCCCCTCGAAGGCTAAGAAGACATCAATATCTGTATTAATTGGTTTTTGAGATCTTTTCATCAGATCTCACCTCCTCATATTTCTATAAATACTTCAGTAGAAGATGAGTGAGGGGTTGGTTGGTTTTTTGCTATGTATTTACCGAGCATTGTATTGTAATTGAGCTGGAGACTTCTGTTTGTAAATAGTGTTCACTGGCCCTTGGAGCTCTGCTTGTGATGAATGAGTTAGGCTAAATAGTGAAGATGATTGCTGAACTGAAACATTGGACTTAAAGATTGTAACTGGTTTGACATCAATATAAAGGTTGTTCTTTGGGATCCTGGTCTATATTACTGGTGAAGTGCTTCCTTCTTTGTTAATTGTTTCCTTCCTATGTATGACATATTGTTCATGTTCCTCTGTAAAGAACAATTTAAGCAGGGTTAGGACCTGCTGTATATCAGTAACCTTCTCTGGCTGAGAAATATTTATCTTAATGTTTTCTTTAAACTTGTTTATTTAAGAATGATTCAATACAGTTTAAACAGTTAGGAATGTTGGCGTTCCCTCGTCCTTCTGTTTGCTTAAACATTATTCTTGAATGTGATTTCCATTATTTGCTATTAAAGTTAGACTAGAGAAGACATGGTTTGCCCTGATTCCTAGATTCTTTTCTCCAAAAGAAGATTGTGAAAGTTTCCCTTGGTCTTGACTAAAAGCAGACTAGGTTTAAAAGTACTTTATCTGATCTTAAGTTACACTTTGTTTCTCTTATATGTTACATTTCTTCAGTAATCATAGGGATTACTAGATTGTTTGTCAATTAAGTTCCTTTAATAGAACTTTCCCAAGAAATTTATGGTTAGCCCTGTCCTTGGTTGGTTTTAAACAGTTACTTAAGAGGCTTTTCTTGTTTGGACTGACTATAAATCCTCTGAGAAATTATTATCAGTTTCCACCCCTCCAACACTTTATTGTTTCCATTCCATCACTTTAATCTTATTAATCCTATGATATGGATGACTTGCCCCTTGGATCACCCCTGATGTTGTTGTTCAATTAAAGCCCAGATATGACTCCATAGCCCAATGGACTAAAAACTAGCGTTATATCTATCTATTCTCCTAAGCTGTCCTTTTTGCTTGCAAATTCTCACCTTTGAAACTCTTTGCATATAGATATTTCCGCCTCAAACAACAAATCATGCCCAACCATCCGAAAAACAAAACAAAACCTTGAACTTCATAACTAGCCTAATATCATTACCTTAAGCTTTCAAAGACAAATCCATCTTTGTACATATTGGAGAGATCCCTCTCCGGATTCAGGAGGGCTAGATCATAGAATCCCAAATTTGGTTGAAATGATGTTAACTCTGTGATCGGACTTTTGCCAATCTTGCTTATTACAGAGACCTAACATTTCTGGCGACTCCGCTGGGGAGGCTCACAAACCCATAAGTTTTTAAGTATAATTATACGATATTCAAAGATTTGGTTCATAGAGAATTTTCTTTATTAACCAGCTGGAGCAACCTAACATTTCTGGCGACTCCGATGGGGAATCGAACCCAGAATCTTCATAAGACCTGGTGAGTAAAAAGCAGCTTTTCAAGCACTACCAAGACTCGTAATCATGATGAGACTTGTTTGAGTCAGTGACAAGCTAGGTGAACCCTAGGATTCTTATAAGCTTTTCTCTAACCTTGAAAAATCAGCTGGCTTAGTCATAAGAGTGAACTGCCTTTGTCTAACAACCGTAGCTAAGTTTTGAAACAAACTTAGGACATCCTTAAGGAACCACAAATAGAAAATAACTCAGAAAATACCAAAAACATTTCAGATTGGTGGTAAAACACTTGTTCCTACATATAACTTACCTTTTATGTGTTCTACCTTATACTCTTAGACAGAGTCTGGAAAGGGCCAGGTAGCCTCTGGATCTCATCCTCTTTTAGAGGTGAAATATCTGGTAAATTCCCTCCCAGTCAATCTCTGGTTAGAGTTTGTTGTGTTTTGAGATATCCTTGAAAAGGGATGTCTCACAAGCACTGTGGTGGACAGTGTACTTCTTTGAACACACTCTAAACTTTCCACCTGGCGACTCCACAATCCTAAACAGACCTTAAGACTCCACTGGGAAGAACCTTTTCCACTATAATATTTTTCAAATCCAGTTAGAGGACTGTAGGATTAAAAGTGTGAAAACAGATTAGTTAACCTCTCAAAGATTGTCATATCTGGTTGAAATTTTCTGGTTTATTTGGGTCTAAAACTCATCATAGTGGCTCCTAGAAAGATTCACACTAGAGCCCATCCTGACCCTAATCCACCTGAGATAGTTGATGACCCAGAAAGTATCCTTAGCAAGTTGCCTAGGATTCAATTATCAACCGTTTTTAGATCACCCTTGAGAGCTAATTCAGTCCCTGAAAATCTTTAAGCTCTACAACAATCACACGCTGACTTAGTTAATCCCTTCAGGACTAGGTCATTTGGTGATTTAGACCAACTAGATTCTGAGTATTCACTACCATCTCCTGAAGCAAGTGAACATCTTGGTAACAGAGAATCAACACCTCCTGATTTACACTTTCTGTTGAATTTAGGTGTCCCTCATCCAAGATCGGCTCAGAAATCTACTACTGTTCCAGCCACATCTGCTCACCCTACATCCACTGTTCAGACCACCCCACTTCAGCCCACTCCACCTCTTGTAAATCCACCCCCACCACCTATCATGGCATCATGGTATGCTCCCTTAGTCCTTCCTGTACCATTAGCAAACCTTCCACAGGACTATCAGTCCAAAATCCCATTGTATGATGCTAGCAATGCTATAACTGCATCACAACATGTGGATAAGATGAATGACTACTTTGACAGAAATGAAATTGATGATGATTCTGTCAAACTTAGACTATTTTCTCAAAGTCTGGGGGGAGAAGCAAGAAAATGGTTTAAAGGCTTAGCCCCCCATAGTATTAATGATCTCCAAGGTTTCCATCAAACATTCTTAAACAAATGGGAAGCAAAGAAGAACCCTCTCCAAGTTCTTGCTGACTATCACAATCTCCATATGAACCCAGTGGAAAGTGTACAAGCTTACTGTACCAGATTTAACAGTGTGTATAATGCACTTTCCCCAGAATTAAAACCTCCACAAGGTTCAGCTTTAAACAAATTTCCTGAAGGGTTTGATGCTGATATGACCTACTCGTTAAGAGAGAGGGATTTTGCAACCCTTCAAGATATGCAAAGAGGTGCTCTCTCTGTGGAAGTAAACTTAATGGAGAAAAGAGCAAGGATGAAGAAAGAGAAGAGAGTATCCTTTGGGGAGGAATCCACACCTTCTACTTAAAACTCAAAGATGGAAAGAATGATGGAAGAAATGATGAAGAAAATGAGCATTCTTGAGAGAGCACAAGAAAATCAAAACCAAACTGCTTCTCAAAGTAGAAACCAGAACCAGAATCAGAATGTAAGAAGGAACCAGCCTCCAAACAGGCCCAGGGAGGATGATCAACAGATCATTCCTCCCTTTCATCAAAACTATGTGAATGAGGTTGGGGAAACAGATCAAATAACAGAGGAGGATGATATAAACTTATTTGGGGTAGAGGATGATAACTTCGAGGTTCATTATGATATAAAAGAGGGTATTTACACACCCTATGATGACAAAAGAGATGACAATGAAAATTGTTGTCAAGACATGGAAAATGCCATGACAGAACCTTCAAAAGAATATGAACTCAGAAGTAGATCGAGTCAACAAACCCCCGGCACCAAAATCTCTGACAAACCTTCTCAAAACAGCACTGCAACCAAGCCCAAAACAATCAAACAAAAGGATAAAAAAGTGGCTGATAATTCTGGTAGAGGTAAAGAGAAAGACACTCAAAATATTGAAAAACAGAGTGCAAACATCAGTAGTGCTAACATTTCAGCTAGTACTCCTGTTACAACCATCGTACCAGATAAAACGAATTAGCAAGCTGTAGTTGTTGATAAAGGGACAGCTAATAAGGTTGAAAACAATACTTCTAAGAATCATACTCCTTTCAACCTGGAACAGGAAATCTCAAAAATCAAAATCTCTGTTCCCTTAACCGAGTTAGCTGCCCAACATATATATAGAAATAAAATTTTGAAGGCCTTAAACATAGAAGAGAACGAGGACACGCTCAATCTTAATGCTGACCAACCAGAGCTTATTTTTGGTCCAAAGATTGAAGGTAAGTTTCAAGAGGGTCCTGTCCCTCCCTTTTACGTAAGCTTAAACATTCATGACAAAATTCTACACAACGCTATGCACGACTCAGGGGCTTCTCATAATTTAATGCCAAAAGCTGTGATGGAAATCCTGGGTCTAGAAATTACCAGACCTTATAAGGACCTTTACTCCTTTGACTCAAGCAGAGTAAAATGTCTAGGATTGATAAAAGACCTCTGTGTTAACTTAGCCCAGATCCCAGCCAAGTCTTTAGTTATGGATATTGTTGTGGCTGATGTACCCCCAAAGTATGGAATGCTTTTATCAAGATCTTGGGGGGCTAAGTTACAAGGGACCATGCAAATGGATATGACTTATGCGACTATTCCTGTTTTCAATCAGACCATTCATCTTCAGCAAATCAGAGAGGAAGTGTATGACAAAGCATTGCAGAAACAAGACAATATCAAGAAGATATTTGATAAAAGAACAAAGGCTAGCAATTTCAAAATTGGGGACAAAGTTTTGAAGTGGGACTCAAGGAGAGAAGAAAAGGGAAAACATGGAAAATTTGACAACCTTTGGCTCGGCCCTTACTCTATTCATTCAGTTGCTGGGCATAATGCTTTTTTCTTACAGGAGCTGGATGGAACAGAATTTTTTGGAGGTCCTGTAAATGGCAGGATCCTTAAGCATTACTTCTCTTGATCTTTTTGTTTTAATGCCTTCTTTGCCATTTTCCATTGTGAATATTTCATCCACCATTTCATTCAAGTTATGAAAAACCAAAAATACAAAAACAAAGAAAAATGAAAAGAGGGCAAAAATCAAAACAAGAAAGGCAAAGCCCCATGCCAAAAAAGAGAAACAAATCTGAAAGTGTGCAAGCTCAAATTCCACTCCTCAAAAACACACTTCTAGTTGGTCAAACTGTTTAAACTTGACTAATTAGCTTTAAATTTTTCTGCTAATAGGATAGTGAATTCGATTTGCCAAACTGTTAAATCTTGGCTTATCAGTAGATAGATTAGGATAGATAATGGAGGTTCAAGAAAACTCAAAACCTGAACCAAAGGAAAAGAAAAACAGCTCAAACCAAATCAAAACAGAGCTGTAAAGAAAAGAGAAGGCAATACTTTCAAATTTTTCGATCTTAAGCCTTCATTTTTTTTATTTAAATTTTCTGCAAATAATAATCTATGTGCAGCTTGTTTTTATGCCATAGATCATAGCAAGTCAAACAGCTTAATCTTGACTTGGATGTTTTTAAATTTCTGTGGTAGAATTTTAGAGAATGAAAGTCTGTTGGATAGTTTAATCCCAACAGACAGTAGATTAAGTAGAGAAAATCTAAGCTCAATTGTTTAATCCGAGTTCAGAGAGAAATAAGAAGTAGAAGTAGAGTAGTTTTTATGCTTTCAAAAGAATAAAGTGTTGTAAAGAGTTTGCCAATCCAAGTGCACTCTAAATGAAGAAAAAATGCTAGATCAGTAGGATTGGGTAGGTAGAAGGTTGTATTGATAAATTTCATTGTCTTTCATGACTGATATTTTTCTCAGGGCAAAGCAAGATCATCCAGCAAAAGGGGGAAATCATGGATGAGGCACAGGCCTACCTCCCAGAGAAATCAAGTATGAATTCTTGATGCCTTCAAGAAGGCACCATCCCCAAGTGGAGCCACTGTTAGCCACCTGTAATTTTTTATTATGCCAAAGGTGGCTAAAATTGTGCTGAGCCTTCAAGGAACAATTTTCCTTACCAAAAAACGGTTGGCTCTTGAAGTCTCTATAAGGCCACCTGCCTTTTCCCTCTGTCCAAATTTTTTACTACTGTTGTTTCACACTTCAAAAGCCTCGGAAATCCTATAAAAATCCACAGTTGGATGCTTCTGCAAAGGATATTTTCCCTTTCTTTCTTCCCACCACTGAACTCATCTTCTATTTTTTCAATTTCCCATGAAAACCCCACAAATTCATGTTTCTCCCTTTTCATTTCATTAAGACCCCAGTTATAAGGTTAAAAACCCATTTTTTGACCTTATCGCAACCTTTGTTTCCCTTTAAAAAACCATAGAAAACACACATTTTCTGTGCGTTGGACTTAAGCCCCTCAGGCTAAGCCACCTACCCCTTTTTCCTTCATATGCCCGAGCGCCAGGACCCATTGCTAAACCTATCGGGCGCTTATTCATTTTCTCCACCCAATACCCAAAAACCTTTGTAAACTATGGAAATTGGGTTTAAATCAAAATTCAAAGGTTTTTCCGCCCACGTAGTTTTAAACAATCTTGACCGTCGATCTGCTCCACAGATCGGACGGCGCGGCACGCGACTTATCGTGTGGACCCCGCCACTCCCTGCGCTGTTTTCCAAAACTATGGTTTTTTTTTCGCACCACTCTTCGGGGAAAGGCTGTTTGGGCCCGAGGCCCAACGATTCCACACAACTCTGGACACGCGTCCACTGTACTTCCGGAAAATCGCCGCATAACTTCATCCCCCGCGCATTATCAGTCAGACCATAGCCACCCAACGAAATCAATCCCTGTCGTTCGATCTGACCCCACACATCCAGCGGCTGCCCTTCATTAAAGTCACCCACCCTTTAACGAACTTGCATGCTTTTTAGCTGGGCCTCGACGCAGCCGAGAAAAAATCTCCGCCGTCGATCTCTGTAGATCGACGGTCCACATTCAAATGCTTGATTCCATTCTCCAGTCAAACTTTCTCCACCGCTGACCTTCCAAGTTGCTCCCGACCGTTGATCACAGCACGATCAATGGCTCTGATCGTACCATTCTCCCGCACACCCTCCGATGCAGATTTTCCCATAAAACGCAGGATTCCCTCATTTTGTTTGTATTATGCAGGTTTTAGGTTCTTTCTTGATTAAATGAAGAAATTTCGCGGGACGAGGATGACGATCCTCTCCCTTTCGAATGCCTCAGAGAAATTATCCACAGGGTGCAGAACTTTGTTGTCAACAAGGTTTCATGAGACTTTGTTGCTATGCTCCCCTGTTAAACCTGGAAAAAAACAAAGAAATCGCATAGAAAGAGTATCAGATTGCAGAAAGCCAAAGATGAACCAGGGCGGAGAGTTAACGATCAGATGAGTGGGGATTACGGCTAAGAGAGTTATCAAAAGCCTAATCCCCGACTCAAAACACAGTTTAAAAGAGAAAACCTAAAAGTGTTTATCAGACATATCGCCTCCACCGCCTTATCTGAGGCGAATTTATTCCTCAACTACCGCAGTGCCACCTATTGTCTCAAAACACTCAATCAGAGGCCGGATTTATTGAACAAGATCAGATTTTTTGCCTTGAAACATCCAAAGAAGTTACTTCTGCCTTAGATTTAATGACAGAATGTTTGCAGTGTAACCCTAATAGTACGCAGAACCTCAAATGTCAAACAAATCTCCCACCGAGCTAAATTCATGAGTGTAAATCATTTAATACAGTGGAACACCTGTATAGTTCTTCGTTGAGCCCCTCGAAGGCTAAGAAGACATCAATATCTGTATTAATTGGTTTTTGAGATCTTTTCATCAGATCTCACCTCCTCATCTATCTATAAATACTTCAGTAGAAAATGAGTGAGGGGTTGGTTGGTTGTTTGCTATGTATTGTAATTGAGCTGGAGACTTCTGTTTGTAAATAGTGTTCACTGGCCCTTGGAGCTCTGCTTGTGATGAATGAGTTAGGCTGAATAGTGAAGATGATTGCTGAACTGAAACATTGGACTTAAAGATTGTAACTGGTTTGACATCAATATAAAGGCTATTCTTTGGGATCCTGGTCTATATTACTGGTGAAGTGCTTCCTTCTTTGTTAATTGTTTCCTTCCTATGTATGCCATATTGTTCATGTTCCTCTGTAAAGAATAGTTTAAACAGGGTTAGGACCTGCTGTATATCAGTAACCTTCTCTGGCTGAGAAATCTTTATCTTAATGTTTTCTTTAAACTTGTTTATTTAAGAATGATTCAATACAGTTTAAACAGTTAGGAATGTTGGCGGTCCCTCGTCCTTCTGTTTGCTTAAACATTATTCTTGAATGTGATTTCCATTATTTGCTATTAAAGTTAGACTAGAGAAGACATGGTTTGCCCTGATTCCTAGATTCTTTTCTCCAAAAGCAGATTCTGAAAGTTTCCCTTGGTGTTGACTAAAAGCAGACTAGGTTTAAAAGTACTTTATCTGATCTTAAGTTACACTTTGTTTCTCTTATATGTTTTCATACTTTCTGAAAGTAATCATAGGGATTACTGGATTGTTTGTCAATTAAGTTGCTTTAATACAGACTTGCCCAAGAAGTTTATGGTTAGCCCTGTCCTTGGTTGGTTTTAAACAGTTACTTAAGAGGCTTTTCTTGTTTGGACTGACTATAAATCCTCTGAGAAATTATTATCAGTTTCCACCCCTCCAACACTTTCTTGTTTCCATTCCATCACTTTAATCTTATTAATCCTGTGATATGGATGACTTGCTCCTTGGATCACCCCTGATGTTGTTGTTCAATTAAAGCCCAGATATGACTCCATAGCCCAATGGACTAAAAACCAGCGTTATATCTATCTATTCTCCTAAGCTGTCCTTTTTGCTTGCAACTTCCCACCTTTGAAACTCTTTGCATATAGATCTTTCCACCTCAAACAGCAAATCATGCCCAACCATCCAAAAAACAAAACAAAACCTTGAATTTCATAACTAGCCTAATATCATTACCTTAAGCTTTCAAAGACAAATCCATATTTGTAAATATTGGAGAGATCCCTCTACGGATTCAGGAGGGCTAGATCCTAGAATCCCAAAGTTGGTTGAAATGATGTTAACTCTGTGATCGGACTTTTGCCAATCTTGCTTATTACAGAGACCTAACACCCAGTAGGTATTAGATTAGGTAGAGAAACATATGATACCAATAGTATAATCTGGTCTCGTGGAGTAATAAGGGTAGATTTAGAATAGGTTTATTTTCTGTTCTAAAAATAAATGATGTAAAGGGTCTGCTAGTTCAAATGAACCCTAGAAGAAAAAATGTTAGGATTGTAGGATGGGTAGGTAGATTGCTGATCTATCATATTTGTGGCAGCTGAAAATCAAAGAAGAAAGGTGGCTTAAGCAGCAGGCATATGGCCTACACCAAAGATCATTTTCTGAATTCTTGACTCCTTCAAGAAGAAGCCATCCCCATGTGGAGCCACTGTTAGCCCCTTATGAATTCCTTAGCAAGCAAGGGGCTAGATTGTTCTATGAGCCTTCAAGGAATGCAATTCCCTTGAAAAAACATCATCCTTGAAGCCTCTTTATGTTCCCTGCCTTTGACTGTTTCCCTCTAAAGGCCTTCACTTGCCCCTTGCACCCCTGAAGAAACTCTCCATTTTACCCCTTTTTCCCCTTTGCAAAGTTCCCTTTCCATCCCAAATTTTTCCCCATTAACCCTCTAAATCTTCCCAAAATCCCCTTTAATTCCCACCCTCGCCCTTTGTTGTGCCAAATTCCCTTTTTCTTCCCCTATAGTTCCCCTTCCTAACCCTTAAAATTCATTTAAATGGGCTAAAAACCCACTTTTCAACCTTATGATAGGGCTTAGCCCCTTTCCTGCCAGCCCCTTCAAAATTTTCCCCATATAACCTTAGCGCTAAAACCAAGCGCTTAGTACCTTGGGACCAATCGCAATCGCAGCTTACAAGACCGACGCATTCCTTTGTTAAATACAAAAAGTCCGATGCGATTGTGTTTTGTTATTAAGTCCCGCGACTTAATCCCCACCGTTGATTTCCCCCGTAGATCGGACGGCCCGCGCTAATCGCAAATCTGTTTGATCGCAAGGTTTATGTTAAGTCCCCCGATCGGATCATCGCAAATGTTTGCGATGCGATTGATCGCAACTCCACTCCGATCATCACAATCGCAACTCCCGTCCGATCGCATCGCAAGTCCCTCCCTCCGATTCCCGATCACACCATCTCCCGATCCGATCCCGACCGTCCGTTTAACCCACGATCTGACGGTCATCGCATGTCTCTGCCCAATCACAATGGGAAGATTAATGGTGCCGCCCCTTTGTGTCCCCTCCGATTGCGATCCCTCGATCCAAATTTCCACCGTTGATCTTCCCGCCAGATCGAACGGCCTAGCGCTAATCGCATTCCCTTTCCCAATCGCAATCAGAACTTTTGTAAATGTGTCTCCCCTACCCCTTCCTGATTGTGATTCTCTGACTTAATCTTGGCCGTCTGTTGGATCTAAATATCTAACGGCTTATATCTAATCACCCTCCACCATGCCGGGTCCCACCTCGTACGTTCATGTCCACGTGTTTCATTTCATTTTCTTCCATTTCCTTTGCATTTCCGATTTTAACCAAAGTTTCATATTTTCATTAAAAGTCTTATGTTTCATATTTGTTCCACCCTATTTCATATATCGTCCCGCTGTTTCGATCTTCGCCGTTGATCTATGTCTCCGGACCATGATCGAACGGCCCACGCACGTTCTTTCATCAAAACCCTATTGTTCATGGTTTACGCCACATTTATGCATTTTCACCACTATTTTAGCCAAAAGCACCATTTCACCACCGCCGCGCTACCACTCTGTCCCTCCTCCGTAACCATCCACCTCCTCCGTGCATGGATTTCTTCACACAGTTGTGGGTTTTTGCAGGGTACAGGAGGTGAAATGCCGCCATGATTGCATAGTTTTGATACAGTGGCAAGTTTTCACCGACAAGGATATAAATGAAGCGGCAGAGAGTCTGAGGCACGAAAACGAAGATATTTGAGCCTTAAACCAAGTTTTTCAAAGCAAGCTACCATGTCAAAGACATCATAGACCACACAGAGGATACGGAAGTGCAGAAATTAATATATAGCAGGTTTTCTACATCAGCAAAATGTTTTTCTCCAGGAAAGGACGAGTTTCCAATACTGCTTTTATTCCATGCCGTGTTCCAGGGAAGTTTTCCGCCTTAACCATAGTTCAAATCCATCAGAACATTTTTTATGAAGTATGGCGGACTTCTCCACCATTTACTCACCCTTTGATCATTCTCCAAAAGTACTACAGGGTACTGCAAGCCAGTGTACATCAGGGTCATATCAGAGTAATTGGAAGCCTGAAGAGGATCATTCGTTCACCCAAAGAATGCCAGAGATCGATGCACAGGAGTTAAAACAGAATGGGCTTTAGAAATTATTTCTTTTCTGAGTTTAATGCTTCATTTAGTATTGCACCTACCTCCTCAGCTCATCTTCTGCTATAAAACTCATGAGAAAATTATTGTAAAGGTTGTTGATGAGATATCAGAGAATTGCAAGCAGTTTCTCTTGAGATATGTTCACTGTGTAAAGTTGTAAGATAGGCTGAGGAAGGCTTTCAGATGGAACATCAAGCTGTTGATAATGTTGTACTTGACTAGTATTGTTTTTAATATGACAAGCATATTTCTTTGGATCTTGATCTAAAGTTGCGGTGATTTTTTCCCTGTCTCTGTGTTTTATTTCATTTCATTTCATTGCTTCTGGATTGCATCAGAAATCTGGCATAGGATTTGCCCTTGTTAGGCACCCTATGTTTCTTCTCTCCTTGCCTTAATGTTTTCTGCTTAATGTGTTATCTAAGGATTTATTTCAGTTAATTTAACTAGTGTAGTAGTCTGATATATTGCTAGCTGATGTATGAATGAATGAAATCTACCTTTGGATGTTCTTGTTAGGATTTAATTGGATGAATTGAGAACACTGGGAGGTCTAGAACTTGTCTCTGTCTCACTAGGATCTTTTTCAGTCAATTAAACCTTCCTAAGTTCCCTCAAGTTGCTCCTTCGCCCTCCATTGAGAGTTGCCTACGAGTATGTCCAGGAAGGTCTGGAGTTAAATGACCTCTGACCTGATCTATAGACAGAACATTGGTCTTCTCTCTTTCTCTCACCTTCCTTCCTCATTGTTTCATTCCACCTATCATTTTAGGATCCAATGCTTTAGGTGACTAGCCCAATTGAAAGCTTGCATGTTGATAGCAAGTAAATCCTTTCCTGACTCCATTGCCCAATGGTCTTGATGTTTATCTGAAATGTCTCTCCTTTGCCTAAAATCCTCTCTGCTTAGCCTTGTCTTATATTGAACCCTTCATTCCTGATTCCCAACAACCAAACATAAACAATCAAACAAACAAACCAAGTGCCTATAACTAGCCTAATATCTTAAACATTTGAACTTCAAAGACATATACCTTTGACATATCATAGAGAGATCCCTCTCTGGACCCAGGAGGGCTAGATCCTAGGGTCTGAAAGTGGTTTTGATGTTGTCTCATCTTTTGGTCTTGCCAACTTGGCCAAAACATGGGAACGCCAACAACGAGTAATTAAGATTCTTGTTAAATTAGAAAGGGATGGCAACGCAATTCACTAATGTAACATGCCAATATCCATAAGCAATTAAACAACAAACCAATTAACTTGAAAACTGTAATAAAAGAAAATATGAACTATCTCACAACAATAATGAAAAGATAGAGATACAAATAGCGGATCGATCCACCAGGGCCGGGCCCGTAGCCACCAGTGAAACGTCGCTGGGCTTTACTCCAGAGTTAAGAAATGGAATAGAAACGCGTTCTTGTATTAATCAAACATGAATATCGTTTACATCAGATGCTCTTCGATCACGAGAGTCAAGGAATTATAGAGTTACAAAAGAAATTCAATCCATCCCTCTAATACATAATACACACTCTCCTTTTATAATCAGAAAGAGGAGAAATTAAATGGTAAATATGATCCCTCATAACAATATTGGATTATCCCCAACAACTTTATCAGCAAGAAAAGATATTTCCATCAATATTTCAACAGGAACAAGTTGAATTTGGATTTGCAGCTGAGATAATTTGGAAGACGGCCGCAACAGTAAATTTGAGAAAATCGTGCTCAAATAACCTTCCGTTTCTCTCAATACAGGCCGAATTTTGGAAAACCATTCTATTAAAAACTTAATTTGGTCCGTTATGGACAAAACCCATGTTCCGAATTTTCCAGATTCTTCTCCATTTGCCCAGAATATCAACCGCAAAACTGTCACTTCTTATTCCAGTGAATTTCTGAGTTGGAATATTTGATGATGATCTGGAGATCAAATCTACAATCTGGAAAATATTTTGGAGGCTAAAATGGTGAGTGATGTTAGAAAATATATTAATAAACCATTATTGATAAAATCATGCATAATAATCATCAATTTATTAAAAATAAAGGAGAAAAATAATATTTATCCATAAGAGCATAATTAATTATAAAATGGAATTTATATGATAAATTATGATAAATGACATGATAAAGAAGAGTATAAATGCATGAAATAGCTGTTAAAAAGTGGTCATATTAGCGACCCAACACATAGGACATCTCAAATTCAATGGAGACCCAATACAAGGCTACGGTGGAAGCTTTATAGTTGAATTTGTAGGTCTTACAGCTCAAAACAGATACATTTCAAGTGAGCGTGGATCAATCGAGGCTAGTGAAGGCAAGCCTATCGTCTATGTCGATCATCACAACTATAGGCAGCAGAATATTCCCCTTCCCAGGTGCAGCAGTATCCATGGATCAAGCATAATTGTGAGCATAGGTCCAAACCTTCCCTGAGGTCGGCATCGACCTGGCAAAGCTGCCAAGTGGGCAGCTCCATGCACTACATATCTTCATATCAGGAGAATTATAGAGCAGAGAGTTTTGCGCGCAGTAGCAGATCAACGAGGTCAATCAGATTGCAGCAACCAATACGACACAGTCTACCCAGAATCAAACAGTGCAACAGGCAGCCGTAGCTCAGCGCACGGAGCTAGAGAGTTTCATTGATAGGCTATGTGGCGATATCCCAGACATAATTATCCTAACCTCCGTAGCACCGCAATCCAAAATTGAGAGCCTGGTCGCAGCCCTCAAAGCTTCCAGGTCCGAGATTCAAAATGTCAAAGAAGATTTTCAGTAGAAGATTGTTGCATTGTAGGCAAAGCTACAACCTGAAAGCCCTCCGGAGGTGTGCGCACAATGGGTCATGCTAGTAAAGGTCACTAGGTTGAAAAAATCGTGGGCGGGTTTGTAATAGAGTTTGCAGTTGATCAATTCGTGTCCTACTCTGAAGCTGAAAGGATATTTTTCAAGGGATTGAGGGGTAAGTTATTACAAACTTTGCCTCTGCTGATTAAGATGATATTATATGAAAAGGATATTTTATGTAGCCACACCGAGTGAATGACCTCCGTTCAGAGCGAAATCACTACGCACAGAGGTAAATACTATCAGGTCAATCATAAAGGGGATAGATCTGTATACACTCCTCTAAGAAACTCCCCTGATATAAATGGAAGTGAGGCTACACACGCTAAGAATAACCCTCCTGCTACGCCACCATCAAATTCATACAGGGGTCATAATCCTCCTACCCCACCACCACCCCCACCTGCGGATGACATGGCCATGCATATGAAGTTACCCTCCTTTAAGGGTGTGAGGGATGAGGATATTGACCGATTTTGGTTTTTTGTGAAAGCGGTCTGGACTGCGCAAAATGTCAATGCTAATGTTGTTAAAAGAGCGTAGCTAGCTATGGATTTTGAAGGTCATGCTTTAGATTGGTTCATGGGATACTTACTCAACACGTGGATCCCACACTACAGGAGATCAAGGATTCCCTGACACAACATTTCCAGAAGCCAAAATATTATTCTCAATGTGTAGTAGAACTGAAGGATATTAAGCAAGGTCCTACGGAAACAATCTAAGAAGCTGACCGAAGATTAAAGAAATTCATCAGTGACGGAGGATTTTCTTACGATGAAAAGAAGCATAAGGAATTATTCATTACTATGCTATTGCCACATCTGCACAGGCCCATGGGTCAACAGAATATTGAATCATAGGAAGAAGCCTTGGAAATTGTTATGAATTTAGAAGTTGTACCGAGGGATGATGCTCAATTTGGAGCGCTATAGATTCAGAGCCACTTAGAAGCTATGCACCTAGAAATTAATAATTTATGAGGAGACTGGGGTAAATAAGCTAGCGCAGATGTCTAGTGCATACGCTGGAGGGTATCTGGCCACACCGAAGATCAGCACCCTCTGATGTCGGATTATATGTAAGCTAGGGGACCGAGCTCGCTGCACCCGAGTGATGTTGTTGGGCCTAGTACCCCCACGCTATGGTGCACCGATTTTCGGGTGGTTGGGAAACATGATACAAACCACTACCTACGGTTAGGAGCCTATGTACCTAAACTAAAGTAATAGTGGTGCAGATTCTACTCTTCGGTGGGTCACGATGAGCACAACTGCTGAATGTATGACCTAATGATCGACAAAGAGAACATTTACAGAGTGGAGGCCGACCCTTCATCACCTACATCTCCCTCCGGATGAGGAGGATCCCTAACAAGAGGATGGGGAGGGGGGAGAGGTAGAGGCGCATGTTGAGGGAGAGGGAAACTAATTTGTTACAACTGTGGAGACGCTGGTCACTATGCACGAGACTACCCGAACCCTGTGCGATAATCCTGCAAGTACTATAGGTAATTTGATCATGTAATTGAATATTTTCTTGTGTTAATAGCTAAAATGGAGGAAAAGAAGCAGACACCAACACAAAACATACAGATGGTGAAGGCTGAACCGCGTGACGATGGTCCAAGTGTAAATGTGATTACACATAGTGGTATTTTCACTGGAGGAAATGAGGAAAAGGCTGTTGCAGAACCACCGATCATAAGGGTTTTTGACAAGAAGGAAAGCCTCAACTTGCGAAAAGAAAAATAAATTGTCATTGAAGCCAGAAAGGATTTTACTAATGCAGGAGCATCCACCTCAAGAAATCCCATGGAACCAAAAGATGATGCTAAATTTAAACCATTCCTACAAGCCTACTGTTACACAGTAATTTGTCACCGTCCCTACCATTCCCCGTCTCGCACAATGGAGGACCCATTATGTGACCTGTGAACACTGTCATGCCTTGAAAACATCATCAATGCATCCCTCTGAGTATGAGCTTCATTTCCCCTTGAGACATCTCCTTGCAAAACTCATGAAAAATAGCTCTTTTTGCATTGGCGCGGGTAGACAGTTCAGTGCTCGCGCCAATCAGGGAAATCCTGTAAAGAGGTCGCGCCACTTGGCGCTCTGTCATAGAGCAGCAATCGCGCCACCCATTTTAGGGACCGTTTTTTAAATATGGATGGCGGAAGTTGAGTTCAAACAAACTCACAAACCACTGCCTATCTTGAGTTGGGAGGTTTGGCTGCGGGAGTTCTATGGAAGGGAATTGGTTTTGCCACCTCCCATGGAACCTTCCTTATTGATAGGGCCAATCCCATAATAATAGGGATCCCAACTCCCTCCTTCCCCATCTATAAAAGCCTGCTCAGATCCATGGCAAGCTAGTCTTGAAGTGCTGAAGCTTTGCATCTCCCTATTCCCAAGTGCCTTTGTGCTGTAAAGAATCCCTTCTTTCCCTTAAGGCCCATTCAAGCGAGGAGACCATTGTTACGAGACTCTGGAGAGGTTTTCCTTTCCTTGGCGAGCTTTGCGAGACGTGGACGACCGGAGACCCGTTCGAAGGAAGCTGCGACGTCAGAACTTGGTTGTAACTTCTATTCGTTTATTACTTAAGAGATGACTATGATTATGGTTCCACTCCGTTTTCCATCATGTTAATGCGAGTAATATCTTTTCTGACCGATGTTTAGTTACGTATGCTGGTTCCTATGCTTGTATCTATTCGTTTCTTCTATGTGCAGGTGTTCATCCGCGGAGATCGTGGAAGGATTGTGATCTGCCAGGGCTGAAGGACGGGGACACTTCTTCTTCAGATCATAGCGTTGGAATCCAGGTAGGCTTCTATCCCAAGTCTTTCATTCGTAATTGGGAGCTTGCGTCATAGCATTGTTTGTTTGTTGCTAGACCCCTGCTGGGCTAGTAGGGATCGCCTCTGTCCGCAGAGGGGATTTACCTCCTCAACAAATTGGCGACTCCACTGGGGATCGTCCGGTTTTCCTTGTCTCGTTTATGTCGGTTCGCCTTGATCGTTTTCCTTGCTTGATGAACCTTCTGGGTTGGATTCTTTCATTGTTTTAGCTTCTTGGTTTGCTTAGCTTGTGTTGGTCTGCTTCTGGGATAGCTTATTTTTATCTTTTGCTGAAGAACTCGACTGGCGCGGTTTTTAACCCGACAGTCGCGCCACTTGGCGCTTGTTTCCTTTGTCTGTCTCGCGCCAATTGGCCTCTGGCGCCAGTTTCAAGTCCACAGTCGCGCCACCCCTGTGACTTTTTTGAGTTTCTTCATTTTTGAGCTTTCTAGACTTGACCAGTACTTTTCTTCTTGATTTCCTGATTGTCTGAGTGTGTTGGAGTCTTTTTTGGCTGGAATTCACCGCTATCCTTTGGCTGTTTGCCTCTATCTACCGATTTCACGATTTGAGCCCTAGGGCATCTAGTGGCTTAGTGTATCGAGCCCTCCTTGGGAGTTTTGGTGTCTTGATTGTCCTGTCAACTTGTTGATTGGTTCTCCATGCTCTTTTAATAGTCTTTGATTGTTTTGCTGCGTCTTTTGAGTGATTGTTCATTCCTTCATTCGGAATTCGTTTGCCCTTGCTTTGGACCTAGATCACACGGTCCATTGGAAGTTTTCGAGTATTTCTTTGCTTTGAGGGACTTTGGGTCGATTTGGAGATTTGGTTGCTTGCTTTGTTGAGTGAATGTTGTTTGTTTCACTCTCTTGGATATCATTTCTCAAATTGTTCCTTTTGTTTTCAGTGCACATTAGCCATTAAACATTGAAAATCAAAAAAAAAAAAAAAATCTCTCTTGCTTTTGTTAATTAGTGCAAATTGTGATCTTTTTCCATATCGCTAGTGATTAGTGTTTGAATGAAAAGTGTGCAATTGCATTAGTTGCATTAGAGACATTGTTGTTTGTATTCCGTTCATTTCATTTGTATAAAAGCTCTCAACTCTTATTTAACTAGTTTTCATCGAACGAAATGTTGCACTGTGGCATATAGCTTGCATTTAGGAGTCTTTCGAGACACTACATACGATAGGGCCTGGAAATTGAAACTTAATTGAAGATCAACTGCAAAATTTATTCAATTAACCTAAGGCAGCATTGGAACTTAACGAAACATATTTAGAAGGTCTAGGCTAGAGACGTGTTCCAGCGTCGTTAAACCTAGCAGCTGTCGTTCGCCTGTTGGCTTTAGACAGCACTAGTACGGACTTGTGCTCCCCGTACCGTCGCGTATATAAAGGGAGACCCCTATAGGTTTTCAATCCTTTATCCACAGGAAGCCGAGTCTGCCGCCCTATACCCGTGATACACCGAACACAGCATTCGGGGAGACTACCTGCACGTACGGAAAGTCCTTGGTCGATTTCTGTTTCATTTTTGAAACCAAGGTGTATATTGCAGTTCACGGATATTTGGTACACCCTTTGTGCCTATTTTTTCCTGAGCAGTCATTTGGTCTTTTCTGACTCCCTAAACTTGAAAAGATCGTCAAGCGCTTGTCCTTTCACGCTTGTGTCAACTCTGAAAGAGATAGAGTCATCTTTTTATCGTTTCTCGACTCTTGAAACATGAAACGGTAGAATTTCTTACTTTCCAATGTGGTAAAACTAATCACCCACGATTACACGCCTGCTTAGATATTGCTTGTTGACCGTTTGATCGTGTGCCCTTAACTCTTTTTCAGCCCGTGTGTGGTTTTGAGTTTGATGGCAACTTTTTCAGAGTTTACCAACCAAGGAATCCCCTCAGAAGGGAATCCTGGTCATTTTTCTCCTTTTGGAAATGTTGGTGCTCCTTACATGGCGACGTTGTCCCTTCCTGGGTTAACGGTTGGGTTGCCTGTTTGGTTGTTCTCAACCTCTGTTGTCCCGAATAACTCCGCTACTGTTCAATCAGTTCCTCCACCTGAACAACCTCATGTTGATTCCAAGGTGGACCTCTCCCCTTCTTCGCCTGTTTCTGCGTCCTCATCTTCTACTTTGCCTGGTGAAAGCCTGGATTCGAGTAACCAGGTGGCTAAAAAGAAGAAGAAAAAGACAAAGAAGAAGAAGTCTGATAAGCGAGAGGCTAAATGTACGGCTACTGTCCATGAGGAATCTCATCTTGATAGGCCCTCCGACCCTCCGCGGAAATTCAAGTTCCCATGCATGTTGTGCGCGGGAGACCATTTGCTTCGAGACTGCCCTGGCATTCCCAAGGTGCTCGAAACATGGTCCGACGGCCGACCGCCGTTGCCTTTGACTTCCGGGAGCCAGGTTGGGGGCACGTATTCGTCTGGTACTGATAAGACTCCTAAGAAGCAGGGTAAGATCACCAATCCCTGTAAGTTGTGTGAAGGGCACCATGCCATTCACCTTTTTCCTTATATGGATGAAGCCAAGCAAGTCTTGGACAACCCAGCCGGTTCTACACCACGCCTTCCACCTGGTTATAATCGACTTTCTTTGAGTCCTCCGCCAGCTGATCCTATGATTGGCCAAAAGTCAACCTTGGTCGATCCCACTCCCCCAGAAATTCAAATTCACGAATCCATCCCTGACCAACCATTGGTCGTAGGATCGGTTGAGCTGGCCTCGTCCACGGTGCACCAGGTCTTTTCTGTCGAGAGTGGACCTCACACCCCCCATGTCCTTCTGATCTCTTCAGATTCTTCAGACTTGGAGAAAGATTCTCCTGTCCCTGTGCTTCAAGAAGCTCCTCCTCCGCCTCCCATGATGGAGGCTACGAAGGATATTCCTCCCGCCTTCGAGATGGAGGTCATGGGGGAGGCTTCTGCTTCCGTAACATCAGGGGAAGACCTTCGCATCTCGATGGTAGCCCCTCCGAGTAGTTTGGTCGCTTCCTTTGACTGGAATCGATTTGCAGGATTTCGCCTTCCATCTTATGTGCCTTTCGAGATCACAGTACAGGCTCTTGGTCTGGTTGTACCCAGCACCATTATAGACAAAGGTGCCTCTGTTAGTATTCTGTCTTCAACTACCTGGCAAGCTTTCGGTTCGCCGCCGCTTGCGCCTGTTACGCAGAATCTGCTCACTTTTAACAGAAGGACGAGTCAACCGTTGGGGATCCTTCCAAGGTTACTTGTTACTTTGGGAGGCAAAACCGTCCATATGGACGTGATGGTCGTTCCAGGCCCCTTGATTTCCAATTCGCTTTGGGGGCGTGGATTACACGGCGTTGCGGGGAGCTGCCTCCTCCCTCTTGTGTGGCCCGTTTTCCGCATGAAGGTTGACCGACCATTGACGCTCACTGTTATCTGTCCAATGTGGCAACTGGTCCGCCACCACCCCCCCGGGTTTTTATCCACTCATTCCGCCCACCGAGAAGCCGAACACTGAAATGGCCTACCCTGCTCGTGCTCAAAGTGATACGCTGCCGGCATCGTACCGGGGATTGGTCCTGACTTCCAGAATGTTTTCCTTCCATCGGGAGTGGAACTCTTGGAAGCGCCGCCTTCTTGTTCATTTTGATGTAAGCCGGTTAGAGCACAGTTCCCCTGTGTCAAGCTCTTTTAAAAATGAAACCAGGTTGGCGGAGCACAGTTCGTTGTCTTGTGTCAAGCTCCTTAAAAAATGAAACAAGATCGCCAGAGCATAGTTCCTCCACTTGTGTCGAGCTCCTAAAACAATGAAACAAGTTGTTTGAGGATAGTTCTTTTAAGTGTGTCAACCTCGTTAAAATAATGAAACACACGCTTGTTCAATTCGACTTTTTGTTTTGAACCTTCACTCCATTTTCAATGGACTGAAGCTTGGGGGGCATGCACCTCGAATTGAGATATCATGCTGGGGGGCATGCCCGTCTTCCCCTTTTCAAGCATAGTTTGCATATGTGTGTCTTCATGTGTGCTTTTAAGATTGCGTAAAAATGAAATGTGTGATTAGATACATTGCGTGAATACATTTCGCATTGGGTCGTTTGTTATGTAACTGATACATTAGATTACATCTGTATTAGACATTTGCATGACATATAGAAAACATCATCACATGTAAAGAAAGATCCATCCAAAATAGTCATATGTATATATATATATGTGTGTCGAAATGTTTACATAAAGTGTGTCGCATAAAACTCAAAAAATATACATAATTGTCTTAATACATCCTGAGACACTCTGTCTCTCAAAAAATAGGTGTGGCATAAATCCTAGAGACTAATCCGCATGGTGCTCATGATAGCACGTCACTGCACGCACTAGCCGCCTCAGGATTCGGTGGAGCCGGTTTGGAACCCCCACCGTATGGCGCTGGTACTCCATCGGTACGTCTGACAGTCGGGCATAGTCTGGGATCCCATGGACGATCCCCTCGAGGTTCTGAACCAGTGCCTCTCCTCCGGTGCCTACCCCCTGGATCTCAGGGGCGAGTTGTGTCCTCCGGGAGATAGGAGACATCCCGGCTGGTCTCTCAGGTCCTACATCTGCATGCATATATAATTGTGTTAAGACAAGTGTGTATTAACAAAAAAACATATAAACATGAAATCAAAAATATGAGGTCTTACCCAGCTCCTCGTCCCAGTCGTCTCCTTCTAGTAATGGGAGATCTGGGTCCCCGGTAAATTCAGTTCCCGAATAGGGCCAATCTTCCACAACGATCAGTTGGCGCCGTAGCCACCTAAAGAACTCTGGCTTCCAGGACATCTCTTGGCCACCTCCAGATCTGGGCATCAGTTCTGCCCAGCGAGCCATTCTCGGCTCTCGTGGTACCGGACTCGCCACATGGGCCTCTTGGCCCTGGAAGGTTGGTATGCGTTCCAGAATGAACGATACCAAGATGGAACCATACCCAAACTGTTTCAGTTTCCCCCGTTTGCACTTTGTGAGCTGCCTTTTCATATTGATGGTCACAGCTGTTGCCCAATCATACAGTCAGGGACCCATGCATTCTGAGGCTAACAGGAGTTGAGTCTTCGTGGCCTCGTGCGGAGCCTGCGACCCAGCAGCCCGCGTAATGGTGTGGAGAATTACTCTCAGTGCTAGATCAGGGATGGTGGAGATGTATACTTTCTTACTTCCTGATCCTGTTTGTGCCCCTCGGCACACCCGCGCCATTACCTCTTCCATCTTTTCCCCTGATGGTCTGCTCCCAGTCAGTACAGGGATTGGACCTCTGCGGGACAATCCAGTAATAAAATAAATGTCAGTGACCTCCAATTCCAGCACCTGGTCTCGTATTCTGAATACTTGGTCATTTTCATCCCAGAGGTTGATTAGATATTGGAGAAGCTCAGGCTGAGCTCGTAAACATGGCGTGAGGAAGAACTTTTTCAATCCGCAGTCTCTCAGAGCGTTCATGCAAGCCTGGCTTTGCATGGCCTCTTCATCCTCGTCTCCGTGCTCTCGTTCCTTCCATTCAATTGCCATTTTGAGTGTTTATCTGCATTCACATGGTCAAAAGCCCCTGATTAGATCTTTTGTAAGCTTCAAAATTCAAGAAATTTGGTATAAATGTCGGAATTTTAGGCGAAAATTTGGGTTCCGCCGCTGGCGCGACTGTTTTGCTGACAGTCGCGCCAGGTGGCGCGGCCCCTTTAGTAAAAAGAGCTCAGTGGCGCGGGTCCGTGCCCGATACCCGCGCCACTGGGCCCGGCCCTAAAATTTTAAAAGTGCCCTTACAGAGCTGATTTATGAAGGGAAATTATTAAAAAATGTATGGAAAGAAAGAGAAAAGGAGCGCCTCTTACCTGTCACAGACGAGACGCTGAATGGTTGCCTGGATTGATCGCAATCACCGTCGGAAGATTCTGCTCCAAATGGACCACTGTTGCTCTCCACAAGGTAAATAGTAAAAAGTAATTTCATTTTTTACCAATTCGACATATTTATAACTTTTTCACGTTAAATGAGCTTTAAAAGTTATTTTTGTCAAATATTTGCATGTATTATGTCGAAAATAGATTTTACGCTTGTTGGGTATGTGCAGCGGCAGGTTTTTGCGACTTAAAAGGTGGAAACGAGTTATATTTTATACTTTTTCGGACTCGGTAAATACACGAAAAAGTCACTGTGGAGTCATCTTTCAGCTCTTTTCTGACTCTCTAAATATGAAAAGATCGCCGAGGCCCTTGTCGTTTCGATCTCGTTAAAATGGACACGAATCGACATTCAACCAGTATAAGTTTAACCCTTTTTCGGGCTGGGATGGATTGATTACGAAAAAGGAATACCCTAGCCTATTGCGACTAGGAGGTTTTCCCGGATATTGTTTTCTACCTTTTCGGATCTGGGGAACTATTTACGAAAAAGGACCTGTGGAGTTTTCTTTTCAGCTGTCTTTTCAAACTCTCTAAACATGAAAAGACGCCGAGTTCTTCCTTTGTCAGACTCGTTAAACCCTGATGACATTGGATTCCGTCGCAATGACGTTCTCCGAGTTTCTCCTTCCTAGGACTCGTTAAATGCACTAGGATGGATTTGCCCGAAGGGCGGACTTATATCACAAGCATATGCTATCCCCTTCAAGCTTGTTATCAAAAATAATTGGGGTACTCGCCAGAAATGGTGGGGGAAAAAAATGGAACCATCGTCGTTGTCGTCGGCAGTATGTCGCCGGTCGATGGCGCTTGTCTCATCAGCTCTGCCAGACATCCACCTCGCCTTAGCCTTCGCCCTATGGGTTTGGGTAATCTTTGGACTCTCATCTGCTCATTGCCTGCCGCCATGACTCCTCGGATCCGTTGGGATGCCAACATCGGCCAAGTCCATTGTCGTGCCGTTTGCGGTTACAGCGCAATTTGTCACCGTCCCTACCATTCCCCGTCTTGCACAAAATTTGGAGGACCCATTATGTACCCTGTGAACACTGTCGTGCCTTGAAAACATCATCAATGCATCCCTCTGAGTATGAGCTTCAATTCCCCTTGAGACATCTCCTCGCAAAACTCATAAAAAACAGCTCTTTTTGCATTGGCGCGGGTAGACAGTTCAGTGCTCGCGCCAATCAGGGAAATCCTGTAAAGAGGTCGCGCCACTTGGTGCTCTGTCATAGAGCAGCAATCGCGCCACCCATTTTAGGGACTATTTTTATATATGGATGGCGGAAGTTGAGTTCAAACAAACTCACAACCATTGCCTATCTTGAGTTGGGAGGTTTGGCTACGGGAGTTCTGTGGAAGGGAAGTAGTTTTGCCACCTTCTATGGAACCTTCCTTGTTGATAGGGCCAATCCCATAATAATAGGGATCCCAACTCCCTCCTTCCCCATCTATAAAAGCTTGCTCAGATCCATGGCAAGCTGGTCTTGAAGTGCTGAAGCTTTGCATCTCCCTATTCCCAAGTGCCTTTGTATTGTAAAGAATCCCTTCTTTCCCCAAGACCATTTTAGTATCCCCAGGCTGCAGGAAGGTTTCCTTTCATGTGGGCACCCTAGGGCATGGGCGGCAGGAGGCCGTTCGAACAAAATATTAGGGCAATCGAGAACTTGGTTGTAACTTCTATTCGTTTATTACTTAATAGATGACTATGATTATGGTTCCACTCCGTTTTCCATCATGTTAATGCGAGTAATATCTTTTCTGACCGATGTTTAGTTTCGTATGCTGGTTCCTATGCTTGTATCTGTTCGTTTCTTCTATGTGCAGGTGTTCATTCGCGGAGATCGTGGAAGGATTGTGATCTGCCAGGGCTGAAGGACGGGGACACTTCTTCTTCAGATCATAGCGTTGGAATCCAGGTAGGCTTCTATCCCAAGTCTTTCATTCGTAATTAGGAGCTTGCGTCATAGAATT
>JAXQQM020089072.1:0-34867 GCA_034641835.2 Pinus albicaulis
AATATGTTCAATGGAGACACTGTATAAGGAAAACCATGCAACATAAATGCAAAAAAGGACTTGGATCCTCTTATATATTCTGTATGTATCTTAAATATGAAATGGCATTAGAAATAAATAATTATATCTACACTAAACAGATCTCCCCAGCTCATATGTGCTCAAAAGCACTCCAATCCCATGACTTCACACAATAGAATTTTTGAAGACTGCAATAGCGTCATTTTCATTAGGGCTTCTACAGAAAAATATGATTCAATAAATATTTGGAGCTTTCATTAATCATATAATTAAAAGTGGGAGGTTTGACCTCTTTTACATGAACATTAGAACACCTCGACAAGGGTTTCCGACAAAATACCAATGTAAAATGCAGTACTACAGAAAATAACGCAGTCCACTACAAATCTATATTAAATAAGACTAAATATAACATTAAATAGATGATCAATATATAAAATTACCATAGGCTCTCCTAAATAGACCTTCCGGAGAGAGATAGACACCTCCTCCTCCAATACAAGCACAAAATCAAGGGGTTTAACCCTGCTACTACTACTCCTGCAGAAAAGACACAGTTACTGGAAGTGAATGTGTTGTAGATGTTGATGCATGAATGACCTCAAGTCATATGATGGAAAATTAGCTCATGACCTTCCCCTTTTATCTCTTAAACAAGCTGAACCAAAGGTGAAGATGGAATTCCCACATGAGAATCCTTTGCACTAAACAATGCTGCAACTACAACTATATAGATGAAGCTTGCAAGTAGTCCAAAGACAAAACATAGATGAATATTGGATGCCTTCCTTGCTGCTATCTCCTTCTTCTTATCCTTGGAGAGCCTCCTCACCCCGGACCCCACTCATTGATGAGGTGACTTCCTAGGAAAGATTCCCCTTTCAAAACTGCGATGTCCTTGTTGGTTTCCCTCCTCTTGTAGCAGCATTGTTGAATTGGTCAACTGGATCTAGTTCACCTGCATTGTCCCTCTTTCACAACAAGGTGGCTTTATTTTCCCTCCTAACCTGATCCATTTTCACACTGGGATTTTTGTTGTCCTTTTACTCTCCTACTGCAAAAATGGAGTAATTATAATATTACAAATAGTAGTGGCTAATTGGGAATATTAAAGTCCTCCCCACTCAAAATTTGTTTGCCCACAAGCAACAGTAAAGAAGGATGCTGCAATATCTTCTCTCCCTCCCAAGTGGCATCCTCATCTGGTAGATTCCTCCATCGAATCAGATATTCCTTGATGACTATGTTTCTTAGCTTCCTCTCCCTTGTGTCTAAGATTGCTTCTGGCTGCAAAATTAGGTGGCCCTCATCATCAATGGGGGAGAGATCCATGTTGGCAACTACATTCCTCCCAATGGCCTTTTTGAGTCAAGATACATGGAAGATATTGTGGATCCTTTTTCCCTTAGGATGTTCCAGCTCATATGCTACCTTACTGACACACTTGATCACCTTGTATGGCCCATAGAAACATGGTTTGAGCTTCTTAGCTCCCTTCTCCTTGAGTGTGGACTGTTTATAAGGTTGAAGATGCAGATAGACTAGATCTCCCACCTCAAACTATCTCTCTATCTGACCACGGTCTGTATATATCTTCTGTTGGTTCTAGGCAACAACAATGTTGTCTTTGAGTGCTCGAGTATGTCCTAGTTCTCCTGAATCCATTCCTTTTCTCTTGGAGCCTTACTTTCCCGAAACATAACATCAGCAAATAAGAGTGCCTCATACCCATATAAGGCCTGGAATGGAGTCATGAAAATATAAATATGGTGAGTAGTGTTGTAACAATAATCTTCCAAGTGGAGCCAACGTAGCCAAGCCCTCTGCTACCCTGCTACATAGTTCCTCAAGTATCCTTCTAGCCACTTGTTCACTATCTCGATCTGTCCATTGGTTTGTGGGTGATAGCTAGTGCTTGTAGTAAAATCATTCCCCAATAACAAGAAAATTTCTTTCCAGAAGCCACCCATGAAGCAATTGTCTCAATCACTCACTATGGTCCTTGGGAGACCATGGAGTCTAAATACATCTCTGAAGAAGAGCTCAACTACCTGTGAAGCAGTATAATGTGTAGAAATGGAAAATAAATGAGAGTACTTTGTTAGTTTATCAACAACTACAAAGATACAATCCTTACCCTGTACTGTCGATAGGCCGGTGATGAAGTCCCTAGAGAAACTCTCCCACTTCCCATCTGGAATAGGTAGTGGCTACAATAACCAAGCAGGTTGGGTGTGTTATCCCTTATTCTACTGAAAAATTGTGCACCCTTTGACATGTTGGACCACATCCTCTTTGAGACCCTTCCATGAGAATCTCTCTCTTGTGGCCCTATAAGTCTTTGTGAAACCTTGATGCCCTGCAAGTGGGGAATTATGTGATGCTAGTAAGATTTTATCCTTGAGCTTGGAATTCTTAGCCAAGAAGATTCGATCCTGGTAATAGATGATCTCATCCATCACCCTATACCTCTCATCCGATACCACCCCATCAAGTATCTCACATGCAAATTAATCTTTGGAATACTCAACTAAAAGTTGAGCCTTCCAATCTGTGTCCATGCCCCTCAAAGAGAGCATTGTAGGCCTCCTGGATAGAGCATCAACTACCACATTGCTCTTCCCCTTGACGTACTCTATGCCAAAGTCATATGCATGGAATTTTCTCACCCACTTCTGTTGTATCTCCTGGATTTGCTTCTATTCAAGGAAGAATCTAAGACTATTATGGTCAGTCTTCACCTTGAAATTATTCCCCACCAAGTATTGCCGGAACTTGGCTAATGCATGCATGATAGCCAACATTTCTTTATCATAGATGGGGTATAGCCTTTCATGAGGAAGCAACTTCCTGCTCTCAAAGGCTATAGGATGCCCTCCTTGCATCAAGACTGCTCCAATCCCTTCACCTGATGCATCACATTCTAGAACAAAAGGTTGAGAAAAATCAGGAAAAACCAAAACAGGCCAACTACTCATTACCTCTTTGAGCTTATCAAAATCCCTCTACGCTGTAGGTGTCCAATGGAAGGCTCCCTTCTTTGTCAAGTCTGTGAGTGGTGCTGCTAGCTTTGAAAACCCTTTCACAAACTTCCGGTAATAAGTGCATATGCCCACAAACCCCTGGAGTTCTGTGACATTCCTGGGCTCAAGCCAATCTCTGATAGCTTGGATTTTTTCCTCATGTACCCTCACTCCATCCAATCCTATGATGTGCCCCAAATACAACATCTCTGTGAGGCCAAATTCACATTTGGAGAGCTTGGCATAGAATTGTTGCTCCTTGAGGATATGTAAAACTGTCTCAATATGTTGCAGGTGCTCCTCCCAAGTGCGGCTGTAAATAAGAATATCATCAAAGAAGACCAATACAAACTTTATCAAATGACCACGAAAGATGTGGTTCATGCAATATTGGAAATTTTTTGGGGCATTGGTCAATTCAAAGGGCATTACCGGAAACTCAAAATGCCCATAGTGGCATCTGAACATTGTCTTGGGGATATCTTGCTCCCTTACCTTGATTTGATGATACCTGGATCTCAAATCAATCTTGGAGAAGTATTTAGATCCCCTCAATTCATTCATGAGTTCATCGATCCTGGGTATAGGGTACCTATTCTTCATGGTCTTCTTGTTCAAGGCTCTATAATCAATGCACATCCTCAATGTGCCATCCTTCTTCTTTACCAAGACCACTGAAGAAGCAAAAGGACTAGTACTAGGCCGGATGTGTCCTAGAGCTAGCAGCTCTTGGATGGCCCTCTCAATATAATCCCTATAAGCCTTGGGCTTCCTATAAGGAGTGGTGTTTACTTCGTGGATCCCTTGTTCCAACTCAATAGTGTGTTCAAACCCTCGGTTGGGAAGTCTCCCTGGTGGGATATCTCCCAATATTGTAGAATACTGATCCAAAAGAGACTGAACATCTGGATGCACTGGTGAATACTTGCCCCCTACTTATGATATATGTAGCTCCACTGCCCATTCTACATCTCCTCTGCACAGATCTTCTTCCATCATGTGTGCTGAAACAACCTGAGGGGGGTGCGTGTTTATGCCCTTGATCTTCTGATACTGACCACTCTTCTCTTCTGTCCATTCCATCTCCAAAGTTTTCCAATTAGTGGTTACTCTCCCAAGAGTGATCAACCACTGGACTCCCAATATGACATTGGTGTCTGGAATATATACTACGAAGAAGTGATCTATCAAGGTGTAGGTCCCCATGGTAATGGATAGTGTCGGAACATACTTGGCATACTGTAGGGTCATAGCTCCTGGGACCAAGACTGAGAATTCCACAAACTCCTCCATGTGGATCCCTCTCCTTTGCACCAGATGTGTATCAATAAAATTATGAGTTTCTCCACTATATATTAGTACAGATACTCTTTGCCCCATAATAGTACCTCTTACCCTCAAGGTCAAATATTTTGGGACCCCTCTCAACGCTGCAATAGCTCCTCTTCTTGGAGCAAAGTCTTCTATGGATGGTACAAAACTGGCCTCTCCCCCTTCTTAGAGAAGGTATTAACATAATGTGCCTCTCCTACAACACATTCTTCCTTCAAATCATGAGCAAGGATTGTCTTCTTTGGCCTTGAAGAGGTCTCCTGCTGCAGCAATGTTCTTGCCCTGGGCAAGATGTGTTGCAAGTATCTAGATTTTTCCATAGCTTCCAAAAGACTGGCTGGTTTAGTGCATTTGATAAACCCCTAAAATGATCCAGCCAACCCATAAAAAAAAATGCATACCTTCCTACTCATAGTGAGGTTGGATACCATCATTGAAAGCTGCAAGTATTCAACAATATAGTATTCAAGATCTTCCTCCTGTTTGAGCTTGGTTAACTTGACAAAATGAGCTTCCAGATCTCTTGGATCAAATCTCTCCACTAGGCTTTTGGTGAAGACTAAATATGAAGTGATGTGATGATGCCCAAGTGTGGTCAATCCATGAAACCACCATTCATGAGCCTCCCCCTCCAAGTGCAATGCAACTATCCTGATGGATTCTATTTCAGAAACCTTGTTGAGCTTAAAGTAAGTGTTTAGCTTCTCCACCCAAGCCTTGGCTATACAATTATGTGTTCTGTCATATGTGGGTAAGAAAAGCATCCCCATACTACGCTGTAGGTCTGGACCCTGAAATTCTCCTCCTTTTGATGAGGATTAACTCTCCTTCCATCCTTGATCCGGAAAAACTCCTAAAAACTCAAGTGTTCTTTGAACCCTTGAGATTGGGATTCATATTCATCAAAATAATTTCCCAGGGTTTCCTCCTTATCTTTTCCAAATAGAAATGAAGGCATGGTAGAGCGCTGTGGTGCAGCTGAATGCTCCATGCGATATGAAGTGCTGGTGCTTGCCTCATGGAAAAACCCTATAGAATCCCCTTTATGCCTCATCTTCTTGAGGTCCCTTGCAATGCTCTGCAGGGTCTGAAGTAGGAGTTCTGAAATAACTTCCTCCTCCATGCTGAGGATATATTATCCCCACAAGTTGTGCCAAGAGCAGAGCTCTGATACCACTGTAATATTGTTTTTCAGGAATTTCTGCATTATGTTCAGTGGAGACGCTGGATAAGGAAAACCATGCAATAGAAATGAAAAACAGGACTTCGATCCTCTTATATATTTTTTATGTATATTAATATGAAATGGCATCAGAAACAAATCATTATAGCTACACTAAATAGATCTCCCCAGCTCATATGTGCTCACAATCATTCCAATCCCATGAATTCACACAGTAGAATTTCTGAAGACTGCAATAGCACAATTTTCATTAGGGCTTATACAGAAAAATATGATTCAGTAAATATCTGGAGCTTTCATTAATCATAGAATAAAAAATGGGAGGTTTTACCTCTTTTACATGAACATTAGAACACCCCGACAAGGGTTTCCGGCAAAATACCAATGTAAAATGAAGTACTACAGAAAATAACGCAGTCCACTGCAACTATGTATTAAATAAGACTGAATATAACATGAAATATCTGATCAATATAGAAAATTACTAAATTCCCTCCTTAATAGACTTTTCGTAGAGAGATAGACACCTCCTCCTCCAATACAAGCACAAAATCAAGGGGTTTAACCCTGCTACTGCTACTCCTGCAGAAAAGACACAGTTACTGGAAGTGACTGCATTGTAGATGTTGATGGCTGAATGAACTCAATTCAGATGATGGAAAATTGTCTCAGGACCTTCCCCTTTGATCTCTTAAACAAGCTGAACCAAAGGTGAAGATGGAATTCCCGCATGAGAATCCTTTGCACTAAACAATGTTGCAACTACAGCTAAATAGCTGAAGCTTGCAAGTAGTCAAAAGACCAAACATAGATGAATACTAGATGTCTTCCTTGCTTCTATCTCCTTATTCTTATCCTTTGTGAGCCTCCTCACCCCGGGCCCCACTCATTGATGAGGTGGCTTCCTAGGAAATATTCCCCTTTCAAAACTGCGTTGTCGTTGTTGGTTTCCCTCCTCTTGTAGCAGCGCTGTCGACTTGGTCAGCTGGATATAGTTCACCCGCATTGTCCCTCTTTCACACTGAGGTGGCTTTATTTGCCCTCCTAACCTAATCCCTTTTCACACTGGGATTTGTTTTATTGTCCTTTTACTCTCATACTGCAAAAATTGAGTAATTATAATATTCCAACTAGCAGTGGCTAATTGGGAATATTACACTAATTCACTTCATCTCTCACTATTTTATCTAATATTTACAACTAGCACAACTGATTTTAACTCACTTAACTGAGTTAAATTGATTACAACCTGCTAACTAATGCACCATTTCATGTCGAACTATGTTACAACTAGAATTACTCTGCATGCCTCGCCAACTACCTGTAACTCAAAATTCATGAGCTAACTGAGTTTATCACACTTAGTTAGCTATTACAAGTTATTTTGAGACTAGATTACATTTTATTTTCCATCTTAATTAAGGGATGGCCAAAATAGACATGCACCAAATTTAGCCCTGTGGGCCCCACCCTAGTGTGGGTTCTTAGTGCACTAGGCGTGGGTGCTGAAATTTTCTTGTTGAATTTCAATAAAACACATACCCACTTGTAGATATTCTCTGATCCATATATCCATCCCAGTTTTCATAAAAAAAGTGATGGATGTCCAAAAATATGTCTAATCATGGTCTTCCTTAGCGCGTGGAGCTAATCATGGAAATAATATAACACACACCTAACACTTATAGGCTTGTGCATGCATTTTTGGGCCTAGGTTGCTAAAAAAGCTAGCCAGCTCAAGATTTGTTCATCTGGGGTTGTTATTTGGCCCCTATGTGTTCATAAGCCCTGTAGGATGTTTGTTTGTGGTCAGTAAGTCTCTGTTTTTATCCCTAATTCCATAACTGAAGCTTGGAGGTTGGCTCATGTCACAGTAACTCTTCATCCCTTATTTACCTTGGAAAACCGGTGAAATTGGGTAAATGTGGGTGGGGAAATTACAAGTTGGTATCAAAGCATGGTTAAAATACTTGGACTAGATGGGCTAGCTACATTTCATTATGCATGAATTGTCATGGTTATGGTTTTCGTGCATGCGGTCATTATATGGAGTTACTGTTATCATGCATGATGTCGATATATTGATATGATTATGTAGATATATGTATTGTGCTATTATGGATTGATTTTACATATGAGATTGCCTCCCCTAAAATTCATTGAGGTATTTTGATTATGATTATATTTGGTTGTCTAACATGGTATGTTTGTAGGAAGAAGAAGATCAGATATGAATAGAAAAATGGTGGATTAAAATTCACAAGACTCTCCTTATATATTATATGAGCAACATAGAGATGAGTAATCTCCTAACATTGAAGATGCCTTGAGAAGTTTAAAGTCATAGATCAAAATTTGCAAGGCAGATAATGACAAAATCATTTAGTCACGGGAAAGATTTGCCATGGCATAGGAAAAGCAAGCATAATTCAATGTAGTTATCCTTTGTTTTTTTTGATATTTTCAGAGAAAGGACAACTATAAATCGATTATGGATAGGAGAATAGGAATAATGGGGAATATGGTAGTAGGTCTCATGGTGGGAATTGGTCACACATAAATGAAATAGATAGAGATGGTAGGTTATTTGATACACCTGATAGGAGAGGAAGTGGTTACAGGTTCTATATTAGTTCTGGTTCAAACATGTATCATGGTAATAATCGTTATCATCCTTACAGGAGGAGTGAGAAGGGATATTTTTCAGATGAGTTAAAGAAATCCAAGCCACCTACATTCAATGGAGATTTTAAGAAACCATAGGATGTATAGGCATGGTTTCTTGGTGTTATCACTCCACCGGATCTTCGAGGCTGAGAAGAGACCATAAAAGGTAACTACAGACCAAGCTCTTGCCAAGTAGCTAGCCCTACTAGACATGAGATGGCTCTCTCCAAGGGATCACAACCAAGAGGGTTAGATCAATTAGGTTTTAGGCTAGGTATAGTAACATCGAGGTTTTAATTGGTTGATTTAGGTGTTGGATGAGTGAACTAGGTCAAAGAGGTAACTAGGTCAGGGAAAATAAGATCAAAATTGTAGAAATATAATGGGGAAAGGTAGGTAGGAACTCTAACAATTTAGGGTTCTTATTTGAGATGGATCGGACTCGTGGGGTGCTAAAAATATCATGACAGTACATGAATTATTTTTAAACTGAATAAACTGAAACAAATTATGGTGATTCTCCCAAAATAGAGCATAAAAGATGTATTCTTCTTATCAAACTTGAGAACCAAACATATCATAGAACTGGAATGAACATGGAAAGTAAAAAAAAATCATACATATGAAATAGAAGAAGAAAATATTCCAAAGTACAGTACCACATGAATCCCAAAAGAATAGCTGCAACTCATCCAATATATTCCTTCCAAAATCTGAATACACTAGTGTCTCTGATCAATACAACATCATCCAACCTGTGAAATGAGTCAAGAAATGAAATATATTGGCATGAAACAAATTCTCCCAACCTCAGAGGTCGAATCTCTAAGTTTTGGAGCTGATCCACAAAAGTTTTAACTACAAACCTAGAGTGTAGGGAGGTCAAACTGACTCATCCCTAACTTTAGTGAATTTGATTCATCAATCCTCAGAAGGAATTTTACCTAATGTATTTAACCCCAGGTAACTCAAAAACATCATAATTACATTTAAATACATCAATTAAATTGGTAAAAACATGATTTTCCATGGTGAAACTGAGAAAACTGGAAAAAATAAGGAAAAACAGAGAATGGTCACGAGCTTAGTGCCATCTTTAGCTAAACGTTTGAAGGGGTTTCTGATGTCCAAATTGAGCTCAAGATAGCTCATTGGAAATCCTGTCCTGTCTAGTCTCCAAAAATTTCATTGGTTTCCAAAAGTGGCAAGATTTTACCATCCAAAAATTCAATCTCCCAAGACTAGTCAAGAGCGCAGCTCCTAGCTCAAAAACAGGGCAGAAACATGATTTTTTTGGGTGTTTTTTGACCTTTTCCTCTGCTATTTTTCCCAAATTTGATTAGAAAAGTGCCTAAATTGACTGATTTTTTCCTTCTAAATCTAATGGTACACTTGGTTTTATATTTAGAGACTCCTAGAAGAAGCGCAATGCCTAGGGTGCTACGCTCCTCATAGTCTAGCTATGCTAAAACTGTCGAAAGTTTGCAAAAAACCAAAAATTCATAACTTGCTCAAAATTTCTTCAAAATTTTTCTATGGAAGCATGATTAAGTGTGATAAGCAATAAGGGATGCCTTAGCAAGGATGTAAAACTTGTCTCCTTCCTTTTTCTTGGCTAGGGTTTGCTTATGTTTCTCCTGCAATTGCTTGAGTTTAATGCTACAGACCTTGTTTCTTGTGATATACCTGTTAGACATGTTTCTGAGAATTTTTTTTTTCTTTGTTTGCCTTGTGTAGGAGCTTCTCAAGATGGAAGTTGACCCTATCAAGACATATCTCTCTATCACTTTCAACCTCCTTGGCAATCCTCTCCTCAAAAGTGAGTTTTTCATCCTCAATATTATGTTGTTGTAAAGCCCTCTTAATACCCCTTGTCTTTGGTCTTGTTCTGCTGCTTCGGATGTCATCTTGATCAGTATCTCCAAGTGGCATCACGAATTTACCTATTTTTTTTAAGCAACTCTAGATCCATAAGTACTTGCTGATATTTCAACTTCTTATTCTCCTACTCAAGAAATGAAATGACAAGATGAGATCTATCAAAATTAGTTTGCAGCTTTGTAATTCTCTTTGACAATCAAGATTGAGGCCTCATGATCATCCTGCCAATCCAAGTCGACTAGGTCAAAAAAAATTTCCTCATCATGAGGATCCTCATCCTCTTGAATGACATCCTCATGCATAACTGCCTCTTTCTGATTTTTCTTTCCCATTTGTACTTGCTTTGTTGATGAAGAAGGCAAGGTCCCTCCCACAATATGTGGGGCAAACACCTACCTATGCCCTCTCCTATATGTTTTAGCCAATGTGTATTTCTCAACCTCTTTGGTATTTGTAGGCTCTTTGACCACAACTGTATTGGATGACCCAATATGAATCTGAAATATTGATGATGGTGATGATATGGGTCTAGTAGGCTGAGTTGATGGAGGAATATATGCAGAAGGCTAAGATGAAGGAGTGATGTTTTCAGCATGATGATCTGGTGGAGTAGTGAGAACATCATTGGAAATGAAGGTATCCCATGAAATGTGCAACTGATCTAGATGAAGGAGTACAATGATTTTGATCAAAGAGTGATGAAAGAGGCTGCTCATTTTCTGGTCATATTCTCTCTTCTGTACTATGTAGGCCATTTTTTCTATGCTCCTAAACAAATTGTATGAGATATTGAGTAACTTGACTCTTGTGAAGTGCATGAGAAGTATAATATGACATGGTAAAGTCTGGATAACCTTCCTTCACAAGAGAAGTACTTCATGATGATTTTCATCATGGGAATATACCTATTAAGAAGGTAACTGAAGGGGAAAACTCTCTTTCTCTCATGTCTATACCTTGGTTTGATGAATGGTTCATAATACTATTCATCCAAGTCTTTGGCTTTAAACCAATTTTCAGCCATGTTTGGTATCCATGTGGCAACAACAATGATATGTGTGGATATGGTGAAGGTCACATCTGCAAGGGTCATCTGATAGTCTTTGAGGTTTGAGATGAAAAATCTACTCAAAACAGGGTGATGTTGAACTCTCTAGATCATTTGGAAGAAATCAAGGAAACCAACATATTCAAAGAAAGATACTATCATAGGTGAGGCCATTATTTCTCTGGTGTTGGTGGGCTCAAGCCTCAAAAATTTTCCTCCCTTATGAGGTCTTCTTTCCTTTCTGTCCTCCTCTTCCTCCATGAAATCTCTATCTTCCTCCTCCATAGTGTTTTCTTTGTCTTGTGATGGGCTTTATACTTGATTATTTGAATGAATTTTCCTTTGGGACCCAGTTTTCATCTTCTCATTCACTTTAAACTTTGAAATATTTACCTTTCACTTTTGTTTATGATATTTGGAGATTGATAACTTGATGGATTGAGAACACTTTATACTTTAAAGCTTCTGAGCTTTCTTGGTGCATGAAACCTTTGAGTTGACAGCTATCTTGGAATCATGAACTTATTACACATTGAGAAAACATAAAATTTCATGATGAAATGAAAATTACATAATAGAATAAAAACTAAATATTACATTTGAACTTTACATAGTAAAGTGAATTTTATTGATCACTCTTAGTCTTTTTTGGTCTTTTATGCAATGGAAATGATGCTTTATTGGACCTTGAAAACCCTAAGACTTAATGGACACACTAACTGAATGGAATTCATGATGATATGACTGAAAATGTAATAAAGACTCATGAAAAATGGACACTCAACATGTGATAAAGTGAGCCAACAAGTGATGAAATGACATTTTTTTTGAAAAGAGTGAAGTTTGATTAAAATTTATACCAATTGACCAAATTTTTGCATGACCTAGTGGAATGATAAAAAATTTCTGAATGGGACCCCTAACATGACATGAAAGAATTAATTTTGATGACTGGTGTAAGGATTCAAATGCTGACACTAACACTTGGAATGAAGAAGTTATTTAAGCTGCATGAATAAAAAAATAACATGAAGGCCAAGATATTTATTTTCAATCTCGAAGGGAAATAAAAAATATGGTGGGAAGATGTAAAGAGTGTCAGAGACATCAAGACAAAGGAGTTGAGTTGGCATGAATTCAAGAGACTCTTCAGGAAGAAGTTCTTGTTTTAAAGGTACTGTGATGGAAATACCAAGGAGTTATATGATTTGAAGATGGGATATATGACAAATGAGGAGTACACGACTAAACTAGAGTTGTTGTGGATTGTGCCTTATCTTAATTATGAGAAGAAAACAATTTAAATATTTATCAATGGACTGCCATTAGCAGTCAAGGATCGAATTGAGTATGATGAGCCTCAGTCGTTGGATGAAGTCATTGGGAAGTTGGATAATTTTTATTAGCAATAAAAAATTAAGTCCGAGTTTAAGTAGGGTTGGAAAGGGAATGACAAGACTAAAGATAACTGGCCACTAAAGTGATGAAGACCTTGGGATGTAGGTGAGAAGAAAAATATTGCTCCTTATGAGAAGTTTAATGCAGTTGATAAGGGGCATGGGTCTCATCCTAAAGAGAACTAGAATATGGGTAGTGGCAGGGAACCATTACAGTGTTGGATTTTTGGAAAGGATCATCATAAGAATTATTGTCTATTGTATTAAGGTGGCAGACCCTAGATATATAGTGCTCAGGAGGCACAAATAGCTGGGGATGTTGGCTAGAGCATTCCTCAGATTTATGCAACATTTGATAACAAGAAGGTGGATAAAAAAGAATCAATTATTGGGATGGAAAGTAAGCTTTGTGATTGAGTTGTTTACATTTTGATTTACCCTGGATCTAATTAAAATTATGTTAATATTGACTTGGTGGATAAGTGTGGTTTGAGAAAAGAAGTGCATGGAGAGTCTTGGTTGGTGCAGTTGGATACAAGTACTAAGAAAAGAGTTCATCGTTAGGTAAGAGCTTGTGCATTCAAGTTGAATTTTCTACCTACATTAGCGCATCTAAATGTGCTTTCTTTGTGTTCGTACAATATTTTGTTGGTTGTGGATTGGTTGTACCTTCACAAGACGAAGGTGGATTTTTACGAGAAGGCTATTGAATTCTTGGATGATGATGGAGAGAAGAGACTCTTGCAGGGTAAATAGAAGCCTACATCGGTAATTGTTAGGGTCCTATAAGTATAGGATTCATAATTTGGAATTGACTTATGATAGTCTTGTAAAATATGTACATACCTTGCTTTCTGCAAGTTGTTTTCCCATATTTTGTAAAAAAAAAAAAAAAATAGAAAATAAAAAAAGAGGGTAAAAGTCCTAAAAGAAAGATCAAAGGACTTAGAAAAAATATATACCCCAAAAGAAAAAGAAATAAAACATGAAAGTGTGAAAATTCAAATGCTACTACTTTTTACTTTGTTACTGATGATTATGGCAGAGTGTCAATAAATGCCATAATCCATGATGAGTTAAACTGTGTAAACTTGACTTGTCATGATTTCAATTTTATTATTATAGAATAGTGAATAAAGATTAGTCAGACAATTTAATCGTGACTAATCAGTAGATAGGTAGAGAATAAAGAGGAGCTCATCAGTTTAATATAAGCTCTCAGATGATATAAGGTATATTTAGATAGTTTTTATGCTTTCAAAAGAATAAAATGTTCAAGGTTGCTAGCTCAAATGCACCTGCAAAATGGAAGAAAAAATGTTAGATTAAAATTGGGTAGATAGAAAGAAGTGGGAATAACATGTAAATATTCATCACCAAGAAAATAATCACTAATTTCCCCTCCCCTATAGTTATTCTGCATTATAGACTTACAGTCAAAGAGGCTCAGAGCATTTCTCTGACTTCTGTTGGGACTGGACCCAAGGCTCGATGACTGATAAGTTAAAAGTGTTGAATTCCTATATTAAATCCCTAATTATCATCATTTACCCTTCATACACTCATTACTATTCAATTTCATAAGTAAGCACCTTTTCTACTTAATGAAATATGAAAATACCCATTTGACTAACTCCCTTCAATTATACATAGCATAAAAACCTTAAAAAAAAAAACATTCTATTCTAAGTTAAAAGTGGTGAAAAAATAAATGATAAAAGCTTTGCTTTAATATTTTCACTTTACTTAGTCATTTAATTGTATTTTTGATGTATTACATTGTCCCTTGTCATATTAACTTCTATTTTATATATTAGATCCCCTAGAATGACCTTTTCCTATTAATAAAATTCCCTTTTATATTAATACCCTTTTAAACCCACTATTATAAGATTTTAGGCCAAAATTATTATCCACGTGCTGAAATAAAATCTCAAATTATACCCCTTTGGTCTAAAACTACCTTTAGCTAAATATCCCGCCCCCTTATGGTTATAGACCCTTAAAATGGTCTAAACTATATAATAAAATAAAAATGTGAATATGATTTTCGGGCATTTGCTATAGGGTAAACTGCTTGGGTGGTTGGTTTTCGAATATCCCTCTCAGGGCTTTCCGGTGCCCGAGGCAGACAGTAAGATTAGCTATGCTATTCACAAAGATGGCATGAGCATGTTCATATTAGCCTGAAATAACTTGAAAGAATACAATAGAGAATTACCTCTTTGACAGTCTTGGAATCCCTTGGAGAGCGCTGCACAGCAAAGCAAGAGTCCTTCTTCGCCGGCTCCAAATCTGAGTCCTGCAATCAGTCAAAGCACCCGCGTAATTTATAATATAACAAGTATCCTATAAATTAAATCAATATACAATAAACATCTAGATTATACACATCTGAGCCATTCATATCATACTAGATAAATGTTCAAACAATAATGACAATATTAAGCATTGAATGGACAAAATGAACACAGTTCTATTGATTTTGAAAGAAGGAGGATTACAACCATCGGTTGTACCAAGCCCTCCTCAGTCTCCCAATCTCTCTTCTCTCTCTAGTGAAGAAGTCCAAGTCAACAAACTCTCTAGGAGCCTCTTTGACTCTTGGCCTTCACAATGTCACACTATTCTCTATTCCACAAGTATACAAGAACCTTGAGAAATCCTTCGACCTTCAATTAAGAGCCTTCAACTCCTTCTTATAGGAGAGGGAGAAGGCCATTGTTGCCCTTCTCTTTCCACTAGTTTGGAATGGAAAAGGCTTAGATGTTTCTTTGATCTCCATGCTTTTGCCTCTCTTGGAGTTCAATCTTCTATGGCAATGACCAATAATGAACTGGTGCTTCTGCAGTTTCCTTTGTGCACTGACTCCTTTGTGAGGGAAAGTCGGAGATTCAAATCTTTCTCCACGCTCTTTTCCCAATTCAAACTTAAAACACGGGTAACGCGTCCCTCCAGTGTAAACAGAGCGTTGCCCTAGCCACTAACGCGGCCAATGTATTTCTTGCCTGCGTTATAACGCTCTTGTTCTGTTCTATATATGCGTTACCCTGGCAGAAATAGGTTTAATTTAGGTCTTTGTACTTCTTCCATATTTGTCTTCCCCTCTGAGCTGATGAGGAGCTATTTTGACCTGTAACAGATGCCCCCTAAAGTGTGAGGTCAGAGACGAAGACGATGGCCGAAATACTTTATAATTTGTAGAGATAGAGAGAGATTGAAAGACTGAGGAAAACCTGAAACAACAAAATATGTCAGAAAATATAGTATTTGCCTAGAGTTGGGCATGTCCCATGCTCAGTAGCTTAAACAACATGATTTCTCTAGAATAGAGATATGAAGAATCTATCCACCAATAGGCACAATGTGGAAGTGTCTGTCATAACAGGATCAGGCTGAAGAGGCTGTCTCCATAAACAATATCGCAGCTTGGGGAAGGGAACACAACTTTAATGGTGTAGCCTTTTGCCCCAAGGTCTTGACCGCCGATTCACTTAAACTGCATATTTCTCAACATGTGAATGAGGGAGTTGTCATCGAACATGTGAGAAATCGTCTGATTACCAGTCAATAATGAAAACTGTTAACAGACGTGAAGGTGGCCACCGATAATGATGATGGTCCCTAAGATGCCCGGTACAATCTAGCGAGTGTGAATAAAAGGAGTTGAAGTCGAACACTCGTAGAATCATTCGACCAAGAGCCAATGATGAAGACCCTTGATCAAACACAAGAATACCTGCCACTGATGTCTGCAAGTATCCGGGTACTGATGGGTTTCTGGATCAAATTCCTAGATAAGATGTTGAAGTCGATAGGAAGTGATGCGTAGTGAACGAGGCGTCCTATGGAATTAAACAGAAACGGAAACCAACTGATTTGTTTTGTCCATTTGAGATAAGGAAGAGTAAATGGGAACGTCGAGACGATAAATAATTCTGGCATAATGAGCCGGTTTGGTTTAGTAACGAGGCTTGATGGGCCATCGAAGTCACTTGAACAATAGAAAACTTCTAACGAAAGTCTGCCAAACTGTCTTGAAAAGCGTCCTTGAACACCAAAGAGCACAATGGCATCACTAGGTGCGGGGGACAGCAGGATTTGAAGGCTAATACTCATAGATGGTAGGGTTCGGCTAACTGCGAAAGAGTTTTCTGGGAAGTGCCATGTTCAAGAATTTTGCTGCCAAATCGACCTTTTTTTGGAAATGTAACAGAGGTAGTATCCATTTTGTCCAAATTTTTCCCCGTCTGATTAAGTTTAACGAGTCCAGACGAGTAAACTCGGTGAATTTTTCATGTTTAAAGAGTCTGAAAAATGTCAGGAAAGACAACTCTGTGCCCCATCTGATTAGATTTAATGAGTCCAGATGAGCAAACTCGGTGAATTTTTCATGTTTAGAGAGTCTGAAAAATGTCAGGAAAGACAACTCTGTGCCCCATCTGATTAGATTTAATGAGTCCAGATGAGCAAACTCGGTGAATTTTTCATGTTTAGAGAGTCTGAAAAATGTCATAAAAGACAACTCCATGTCCTGTCTGATTAGGTTTAACGAGTCCAGACGAGTAAACTCGGTGAGTTTTTCATGTTTAGAGAGTCTGAAAAATGTCGTAAAAGACGACTCCATTGGGGTACCTTTGTCATGTCTTGATAACCGAGCACGGCAAAGGGATAATAGTAAGCTCGAAACATTTCATTTTTCGTAAGTTAGTCCATCGAATCCGGAAAAGTGAGAAACCTATGTTCAATGGACGTCTACCTCATTTTGTTATGAGTACGAGGAGACGAAGTAAACTCAATATTCTTTGTGAAATTTTAACGAGTCCAACAAAGAAAAACTCGGTACCTCCGTGAAATTTTAACGAGTCACACGGAGAAAACTCGATTTACTTTTTCTGTTTAAAGAGCTTTGAAAAAGAGGAAAATAATGGCTCTTTGTTCTCTGTCTCAATAGTTTAACGAGCCTGACAAAGGTGACTCGGGATTTTTTCGGTTTTACGAGCGAGAAAAAGATTCCTAAAAAGAATGCTCAATACTTCTCCATAGTTTTAATGAGTTTGAAGAAGAAAACTCTAGGTTTTTCGGATTAACGAGCAAGAAAAGACCAAAAAAAAATAACGCTCGATGCCAACTTCGTATAAGTTTAACGAGTCCGAAGAAGAGAACTCGAGGTTTTTCGGATTAACGAGCAAGAAAAATACCGTAAAAAGAATGCTCGATAAAACATGAGTATGTCTGCTCATAAATCTTGATCCCTAATTAGAACATCAGTACCAAATCTCGAGAGTTGCGACATGTGTACAGCGAGAAATCACGACTTTGCCGACTGACTTAAGAGAGTCATGCCCCAGAATTTGCTATAAGAAGGTCAGAAGACTTTCATTTTCACTGTTTTGAGTGTTGTGAAGAAGCTCTGGAGTGGAAAAGGGGTGAAACTTTCAGCTGACGATTACGGTCAATCCGGGCAACAGTTTTCTATTCCGCGAGATCCAGGTAAGAGCTAGAACCTCCTGTTATCATTTAATTGTTGATTTGTTAGTTTTTGCTGGTTCAATTTTAGGAAATTTTGAGGCCCTAGAAAAATATTTGTGCCTAACACGGGTCAGGAGTATTATAGCCGCGTTAAACGCACAACCCGTGAAGGGGTGGCGCGTTAGAACGCTTTGTTTTGTACTAGTGACCGCGTTAGGCGCATCGTGCTTTCTAACAACTCAATTTTTCCATTTTTGAAGTGGTCCAGGCAAGTTTTAATCGGTTGAAAATGTTGCATTTGCAGGAGTTCATCTGTTAATCATGAGTATCTGGCGAGAGAGAGAGCATGAGCGGGAAGAACGAGAGATGGTGATGGATGCAACGAGCTTAATGGCTCTCCGGAGGTGCGGATTACTCAAGTATGCCCGTTTAGAACTAATGAGGGGTCAAGAGGACCTCCTGAGGTGGCTGATCCAGCAGTGGGACGAACGGCATCATGTCTTTCGGATTGGTGGCAATGAGCTCGCCATCGAAAAGGATGATGTTTGATTTTTGACCAACTTGTCATGTCATGGGACAAGGCCCAATTTGACGGGGTCCAGAGCTGACCCTCGTTCCACTACTGATTTGATCCATGCGCACTGCATACGTGGCACCCAGGCTGTGAGTAACCGGATACCTATTGCACAGGTGACTCTGAGATCCCTGTGGTCTATATTATGGATTATTGTTCGCTTGGCAGGTTCCAAGAGTCAGCATGTGGCGACCAAGGCTCAGATGCTCCTAGCCTTGGATTGTATGCAGCCTCAGGTTTTCGACTGGTGTGACGGTGTGGTCTGTCGGGTCCGAGCAGAGCTTACCGCATGAAAGACCCGTACTCAAAGGGAGTTTGGGTATGGTACACTAATTTTTTCTTTCATACTGGAGTGGATACCACTAATGAGGCCTAGGATCCCTACAGCGCCACTGGGTCCACGCGAGCTGAGGCAGGCTCGGTGGGCCACTTTTCTTCCACGGACTGGAGAGGGCCCCGTCTGTCATTGTTTTGATGAGGGGTTTTTTGATTGGCTGGAGTCTCAGATCATCATGATTGAGGATTATCCCTATGCAGGGATGAACTTTACAGGCGATCCCGAGTTAGTCCTGCCCCCTAGCACCCAGTGGGGGCCGGATGGTAAAAAAAAATGATCAGTGTTTTTTCAAAGAAGTTTTTTTTTTTTTTGTGTTTTTAGCTTTTGAATGTTTATGTACAAAAATTTTGTTTTTAAAAAGGGGTGAAAATTTAGTTTTGACATGAAGCTTTTGCTTGCTTGACATAGATGTGGCACCTGTCCGTCCAGTTGGGGCCCCTCGCTATGCACGGCGAGGATTGCAGCTACCCGGGGCTGGCGCACCAGTAGAGGATGCGGAAGCCGGCGACGATGATGATACCCAAATTTTACATGAACTTTCCAGGAACCTGGAGGGTCTGAGTATGGGTATACCACCGCTTCCTATGCGGGAGGTTCCAGTTCGTCTGCAGCGACATATTGTGGGTGTGCCGGAGAGATACTTAGTCCCTTTGAGGAGGATAGCTAGAGCAGTTGTATGCTATCATGAGCATCAGGCCTAGCTGGTGGAGTAGATGTATTAGTGTCAGAGCATGGCTTAGTGTAGCCAAATTTTTTAAAACACCCCAAGTTTTGGGAGATTTTTCTTTTCGATGTTTTCTATGTACTGGACATGACATATATATATATATATTTTTGGTGATTCGTGTTTTTAAATTTTTATGTATTTTTGATGTGATAAAAATATATGTACTCATGAGTAAATCTTTTACAATAAATGCGATAAATGCCAATATAACACGTAATTTGCCAAAGAATCGACTAATGCATTAAATTCTCTAGGAACGTGTTCAAATGTGATTGTTTGAAATTGACGTTCTAAAAGTCGCACTCGTAAGAAATAACGTAGCAATACAGGGTGGCGGACACGGTAATAATTGTTTAACTACATAATGATGAGTTGGGAATCTAACCTGACCACTAAATCGGAGATGTCACGAGATGCCGCTTCCGTGAGGAGTTGGATCACTGACATGTACTCGGCAACATTATTGGTGGCGTTACCCAGGAAAATTCCCTCGGAACCAAGAAGGTCCGACTCAGGAGTATAGAGAACCCAAGCAGCTGAAGCAATGTGTCTAGTGTGACGACTAGCACCGTCCGCATATCTGATGTATGATAACGAATGCGATGACATCTGTGCGAAAGAAAAAGATTACATGAGAAAAAAACCTTAAACCAAAAAAAATAATCCAGAAGCATCAAAATAAAATAGGCAAAACTTATATACATAAAATTACAAAGCATATGCCTAATGCGAAACTAGGAAAAATACTTCTTCAGATAGAGCTCGTTGCGGGGCTCCTCGAGTGGAATTCCATTACAGTCCTGTAGTTTGTAAGCCCCTTTTGAGAGGGATTTAGTAACGATGTAAGGACCGAGCCATAATGGTTGGAGTGTTCCTGCCCCCAAGAGGTCGTGCTTTTGATCATATAGTAGAACGAGATCGCCCTCTTGGAAAGAACGAGGCTTGACAGATTTGTCGTATTGAGCTTTAACTCGGCGCTGGTGAGCTTCGAGTGCTAGTGTAGCATCTCGACGAGTTTCGTCCAAATGATCGAGCGAGAGCAAGCGCTCTTCTGTGGTGGTGGTGCCAGGCAGGAGTTCAACGGCAAGTTTGAGTGATGGGATTTCACACTCGATCGGAAGTACTGCCTCCAGGCCGAAAGCAAGTTGGAAAGGTGTGATATTTGAAAAGCAATACGGAATATTTTCCATGATACCTGTCTTGACCGAGATATCAATGAGCAGTGTCTTGGAAAGATTACCCATGTTCCCTTCTGAATCGATAGTGTGAACAGTCGTATAAGAGGAGGGAACTATCTCAGGTTGGTCGAAAGACGGGATTTCAGTTTTTATCGCCTCCGAATCAATCGTCGAAGTGCGATGGTGAAACTCTCCCCAAGGTCATTCTTCTAATGACATGATCTCTCGAATAGCTTCGTCTATAGGCCAGACTTCATTGAGGAGATCCTTAGAGAGAACTGTTATGGGAGAGAGGCTTGTACCTGCGGTCGAAACCATATTAGTGGAGGGTTCAGATGTGCTTTGGATGGCTTGATAAGCCAACTCAAACAGCGAAAGCGGCATCTGATCTCCATAAGAATCAATATCTGAAGGTGCCGGGATGATCCATGGGTCGATAGAGCCATCTGAAAAGGTGGATATCATTGCAACCGTGTTTTGGATCTGTGGCGGCGGTAGAGGAAAACAACCTAGTAGGGAAGATGCCTTCAGAAGACCGGTACTGATACTGACGTAAGAGTCTGGGACACCTCCTATTAGGCTTACAGAGCTACTTGGTAAAGTGGCATAATCAGGGGTGCAGAAGGATATTTGATCGACCGTGACTATTTTCCCATCTAATGGAAATAGGATGAGTCGGAAGACCGAAGACACGATGGCGGTCATAACATAAGACCAACTGTGACCGAGCAATAGATTATAGTCGAGATGACGCTCTATGACTTCAACGTCCACGTTTACCATTTTCCCACTCAGAGTGATGGGAAAGCTAGCAAGGTATCCTTTTGGTAGGAAAGTGTGGCCATCGAAAGCTTTGAGGGAATTCGATGGCGGGGTTAGAGTAGGAGAACCTAAATGGAGCCAGCAAGCTTGTGACATAACGCAAGTCGAAGCACCTTCGTCTATGGCAGTGCGATGGATTGGTCTCCCTTTCGACACAACCTGCACCTGGAATGCGAGTTGATGTGAGAGGCGAGGTTTAGCCTTTTCCATATCAAATATTGCTAGCATGGAATCTTGGGGATCTATTCCACCAATGGCCGAAAGCAAGGCTTTTGCCTGTCATTGAACGAGTTTGTAATACTTCAGAAGCCGGAACATGGCTGGCCGTTTGCAAATGCTATACAATAATATTGTAGTTTTAGGCACACGTACGGTATTATAGTCGTGCATCAAAGTTTATCATACAGAGATGAGTACGGAGTTCCAACAGTAGGCCTTTACGATATATAGGACTAGTTGGGCGGCGTGATTGAACTTAGTTTCTGATTCTGACATGTTCACAGTGGTTCCATAAAAAACTTGGCTGTGGTTGAAAGTCAACACTCTAATGCCATGACAAAGCGGTGTTCCTTTGTATCGGAAGGATAATCTTGGAGGACCCAGGTTGATGGGGTTGTGGTGGGTTGTCAACCATATGTTGATGTTGCTGCTGTTGATGGGGGAAAGGATTGTGAAGAACGGCAGGTGTTCTCCCAGAATCCTTGTTAGCAATAAAATCAGTGCATTCCTGCAACCGAGGACATTTGTATGTCAAGTGGTCCTCCGCACAGATTTTACAAGGAAATTTCATGGGTTTATCCTTTCCTTTGTCATTTCTAGCAACATTTTTTTTATTAGCGTTATTCTGATTATCAGACTGCTCCTCCGAAGAAGATATTTTCTTCTTATTCTTCCTATTTTTTCCGCTATGTTTCTGTGAGGTTTGCACCGAATTTACCTCAGCGGAAGGGAGAGGAGACGTTTGATGGGGGGCGGTGGCGGCAGGGATGGTGGGAGGTTTGCAGGGCGGTCAGTGGCTACACAGAGATGTAACGAGACCATCGGCACTGGGCTCCGGGGCGCAGGTGGCGGAGGTTTCGGGTTTGGGGAATGGGGAGACGGTCGCCGGCGACCGGATGCAGATAGATTAAAAATCCGCGGTCGCATTGCGGCAGCACACAGTCCATATACACCACACCGAAGGCGTGCGCTGGGGAGTGTGGGGTAAAAAAGAGACTTTAAAACCAGTTGGCCAAAAGAGATATGATCTCGGTATTGGCGCTTTGACAAGCCTCCCCCTACGTCTCCATTCATGAATATGTTCGGAGATGTGGGTGGCGGTGTCTTGGCGTAGTGATGTTAACAATTCTGTGCCGGTTTCCACTCTAATTGGTAGTTGAAAGTTCTTTAAGAACTCCGTCGCTAAAGCGCCAAACGTATTGATGGCGGCGCGTGGTAATTCAATGTACCACTTGGCGGCATTGCCTGTAAGGGTGCGGGGAAACAGTCGAAGTTGGACACTATCATCTACCATGGAATTGGATATGGACCATAAATGGAAGGTAGTGATGTGTGCGGTCGGGTCGTCCCCATGTTTCCCGTCGAACTTCGGGATGTCAGAAGGAATCTTATGCGGTATTGGAGGCCAAAGCGGGTTGTGGTTGATGGGGTCGTTCGTCAGCTTATGGATGTCGGGTATGTCCAAAGCTGCCAAGAATGGCAATTGTGGATTTGCCCCCGAGTCTAACCAAGGCAGTATGGGCTGACTTCTTCGACCATAGGGTCCCCCCATCCATGTGTTACCAGAAGGGTAAGTGGGACTTTGATAAAAACCTCCCATAGGTGGAGGAGTAGGAACATACGGTTGTTGTCCATAGGGCATAGTGTATTGAGGGGAAAATGGTTGGTTGCCCCCAGCGTAAAAGTGCCCTATCACTCCAGATGGAGGTTGGGGTTGGTTAGTCCAAATGGATGCAATAGAGTTTCCCGGAGGCATACTAGTACTTGCATAATTTGGCAACGGTATAGATCCTACACCTATGTTTGAACCACTTAAGGGGATAGTATTTACAATGGGTTTTCCCATTTGTCCTAAGGATTGCATAGGAAGAGAAATATTCCCTGCTACCTGTGTACTGATAACACTGCCCCCTGGTATAGTGGCCAGGGGGTTTGAACTCAACAGAGGGTTCCAACCGAAAGGGTTGCTAAAGGGCACCGAAGTAGTCATGCTCGTGAGAGGAGCTACCGTGGTCCCCAACGTGGTTACGGTAGGAGTAGATGCCGAAGGGTTCGGTAAACTACTGACAGTTGTGTTAACCATAGGATTGGGGGTAGGTTCATGTTGACTATTGGGGTTGCCCAGTAATGGCATAGAACTGACCACCGGCGGGGAGGATGGTGGCGAACCAGGAATGGTTGCCATTGGTATCGACCCTGTGGATGCCAGTGGAGAAATAGATGTTGGTTTTGCCGCAGACATGTCTCGGCGTGGTGTAATTTGGATTATCACAGGCCCTAACAGATCAGTGAGCGAAGGATTGTAATTAGGTACAACGCCTTTAGTGAAAGGGTCCTCCGGGAGTTCCGGATGATAAGGGTCTATGTGATAATCAAGATTAGTCAGAGGATGCTGCCCTTCCGTAGAAGGCCCGGGTTCACCAAGGTTCAATTCTTCCTCAAGGTTGAGAGGAGGTAGACCTTGTTGTCGTCGAGACAGACGGCGTGGGTCAGGGGACGCCATGGTGACCGGTTTAATTTTAGCAAATTTTATTAAATTGTGATCTATTATGAAGTCTCAAATGACAGTAACCACACACTTAACAAAAAGAAAAAGGACTTTCTAAAATCAATCAGCAAGCAGCCAGAATAGGGTGCCCTGTCTGAGTACTACTGTTCACTGGTGATGAAATCTAGTCTCGCAATAGTATACAGAGAGGGTTGGTCGAAATTATAGTTACGGTCACTCTAGAGCTTCGCCCGAACCTCAGACGATAGGTGTAAGCACTCTCATGAAGACGAGTACCCTCCTAAAGACCGAAGACAGAGTGGGTCCGTCTGTTTCAGGTACCAGGACAGCCCGTCCCAATCACCTTGTGTAAGTCCCTAAAATTATGGCCACTAAGGATACCTCAAATCACATACATCATCAGGGGGGTCCACGGTCAAGGACAGTGTGCTATATGGGCAGAATACCTAGATCCCCGATCTAGTTTCGACATCCCCGAAGGGAACCCCAATATATAACACACCCACAGGATGCAGTCGAAGGTGGGCTACCTTCTAGTGCACCCAAGTGTTGTCTCACGCTGAGCTCCGGTAAAGGAACGGTCCCGATAATGTGAGTGCAGCAGGATTTCACTCGTTAATGACTCTAGTTTTCAAGTTTTGAGATCTTGGGTAGTTTTCTCACTTTCCTAACCCAAGATCCTAGCCTGAACTACTGTTTGTGTGAGCTCAAAAAAAAAGTTATTAGATTGATTTTAGTGTCGCTTTATTTTTAGTGTACTTTGTTATTAGTCTTGCGGAGGGGGAATGGACGTATGAAGTATAGTGAGACTCTGACTCAAGAAACCATGCAAAACATGCTCTAAATATTAAATTCAATGAAGAGTGTTTCTACAGGGAGAGGTTTCTTTTTCAATCATCCGTGCACCAACATGTAAATAACACAGCTCAACTTTTGAAGATTCAGACTTCTATCTACCTCTTTTAACAGTCTGTGAACTAAAATTTTCAGAACCAACTCAGCTAAATGCATAAAAATAAAAAATAAAAAATAAAATTCTCTTTTAAAAATTAAATGTTTTGCACACTAACTAAATAAGAGAAACAAATAACAATGCCAGTTTAGCAGACAAGCACAGGGATTCAATCGCTGAAAGGTACTGATGGCCAAAAAAATCTACAGCTAAAACACAGTCACAACAGTGAACAACAAGGTTTTTGGCTGAGTAACGCTCTGTCTGTGAGAAAATACAGTGTTATAACGCACTGGATAGCCTGCATAGGTGGCGTTAACCAGGGAAAAGCTCTTCAGTTGGCCAGACAGGAACAGGATTGAACTCTACAAGCATTTGGTATGTCTACTGGGCATCAAAAATGGTCGGAAGGATCTTTGAACAGAGAAGAAGATAAGAAAGGAAGGAATAAATAGTCCGGAAACTATGGGGGAAAACTCCCCAGTGGAGTCGCCAATTCTGCTATAGGGTAAACTGCTTGGGTGGTTGGTTTTCGAATATCCCTCTCAGGGCTTTCCGGTGCCCGAGGCAGACAGTAAGATTAGCTATGCTATTCACAAAGATGGCATGAGCATGTTCATATTAGCTTGAAATAACTTGAAGGAATACAATAGAGAATTACCTCTTTGACAGTCTTGGAATCCCTTGGAGAGCGCTGCGCAACAAAGCAAGAGTCCTTCTTCGCCGGCTCCAAATCCGAGTCCTGCAATCAGTCAAAGCACCCACGTAATTTCTAATATAACAAGTATCCTACCAATTAAATCAATATACAATAAACATCTAGATTATACACATCTGAGCCATTCATATCATACTAGATAAATGTTCAAACAATAATGACAATATTAAGCATTGAATGGACAAAACGAACACAGTTCTATTGATTTTGAAAGAAGGAGGATTACAACAATCGGTTGTACCAAGCCCTCCTCAGTCTCCTAATCTCTCTTCTCTCTCTAGTGAAGAAGTCCAAGTCAAAAAACTCTCTAGGAGCCTCTTTGACTCTTGGCCTTCACAATGTCACACTCTTCTCTATTCCACAAGTATACAAGAACCTTGAGCAATCCTTCGACCTCCAATTAAGAGCCTTCAGCTCCTTCTTATAGGAGAGGGAGAAGGCCAGTGTTGCCCTTCTCTTTCCACTAGTTTGGAATGGAAAAGGCTTAGATGTTTCCTTGATCTCCATGCTTTTTCCTCTCTTGGAGTTCAGTATTCCATGGCAATGACCAATAATGAACTGGTGCTTCTGTAGTTTCCTTTGTGAACTGACTCCTTTGTGAGGGAAAGTCGGAGATTCAAATCTTTCTCCGCGCTCTTTTCTCAATTCAAACTTAAAACACGGGTAACGCGTCCCTCCAGTGTAAACAAAGCATTGCCCTAGCCACTAACGCGGCCAATGTATTGCTTGCCTACGTTATAATGCTCTTGTTATGTTCTATATATGCGTTACCCTGGCAGAAATAGGTTTAATTTAGGTCTTTGTACTTCTTCCATATTTGTCTTCCCCTCTGAGCTGATGAGGAGGTATTTTGACCTGTAACACTTCCAGCTCAGCCATTACCAAATCCGAACAATAAAAATCCTCAGAATACTTACATGATAGAAGGACAACAATTTCCTACCTATATGATTGTTCCTCTCAATGATGTACAACTCAGGTCTGGTAGAGTTTTAGAAAAACCTTCTATAGATGACCAAGAGCAAGATACCTCTAAGGAGGACTCTCTTAAAGTCAATAAGGGTTCTGAGGAAGCATCTCTTCAAAACTCAAACATTCAAAAAGAGAAAGAAAAGTTAACCCCCACAACTCCTATAGTTGAGCAACCCGCATCTTCATCCACACCTCCTTTCCCTGAAAGATTACAAATTGATAAAGGGGTGGAAAAACAAATCTTGTTGCCTAACTATGATTTTCTAGATGAATTAAAGAATGTTTGTATCAAGATTCCCTTGCTACAAGCCATTAGAGAGATTCCTATTCTAGCAAAAACAATAAAGGAGTTGAGTCTCAAAAGACCAGGAAGGAAACCAAGAGACACAAGAAGAATCCAACTAGTAGGAAAAATTGCACATATCATGATGGGAAAAATTACCATGCAGAAGTATGTAGATCCAGGTAGTCCAATTGTCAAGACACATATAAATGGGATAGAAATTCCAAACACATTGATTGACGTAGGGGCTGCTATCAACATTATGAGTAGACAGATTATGGAACAGCTAAAACTTCCTAATCTTATTTTTACACCTACTTTACTGCAACTTGCAGATCGATCAATTATCAAACCAGATGGTGTATTAGAAGATATTTCAGTCTCCTTAGATTCTTGGGAATATCCAGTATATTTTATGATTTTGACTCCCAAGAGTAATCTAGGAGGGCACCCACTTATCTTAGCAAGACCTTGGCTAGCCACAATTGATGCTTTCATTAGTTGTAGATCTGGGGATATGTACATTTCTAATGGTAATTCGACAAAGAAATTCAATTTGTATCCTCCAGCAAAAGCCATTACAGAAGTAGGAGACAATGAATGGGTCGATGATGAGGACACTATACAACCTGTCTGTACCATTTATGAAATTAGTGAGGATAGTCAAATTCTGAACACATTAGAAAATTTTGAGACATCTTCAGAATATGACCCCACACAATTTCAGTTGGAATCTGACATTGAAGATTTATCATCAAGACAAATGTCTCTTTACTCTATGGAAGAGTTCGGTAGTTCTACCATTGAAATTTTTCTAGGAAAAACATTAAATATCAACAAAAATTTGGAAAAGTCACAACAGGAAGAACTAACCAAAATCTTGCAAAAACATTCTACTACATTTGCATGGGAGTATACTGATATGAAAGGTATTGATCCTAAGACTTGCATCCATCATATCTATATTGAGGAAAACAGTAGACCAATCAGACAACCTCAGAGAAGGATGAATCCAAACCTTAGGGAGATAGTGAAAGAATAGCTCCAAAAACTACTCAATGTAAACTTCATTTATCCAATTTCAGATAGCCAATGGGTTTCTCCTTTGGTTATAGTACCTAAAAAGAATGGTAAATGGAGGGTATGCATTGATTACAGGGAATTGAACAAAGCAACTTTGAAGGATCACTTTCCTTTTCCCTTTATCGATCAGGTATTAGATACATTAGCAGGCAAAAAGTATTTTTCATTTTTGGATGGTTTTAGTGGCTATAATCAAATTCAGGTAGCACCTGAAGATCAAGATAAGACCACATTTACCTGTCCATGGGGGACTTTTGCCTATCGAGTGCTTCCTTTTGGGTTATGTAATGCACCCGCAACATTCCAAAGAGCAGTACTAGGAATTTTTTCTGATCTAATCCATGATTGTGTATAGGTTTATATGGATGATTTTACAGTTTATGGGCAGGTCTATGTCGCAAATACCCAATTACCCTCCTCAAATTATCTTTCACTTCAATGTTGTTCCCCTTGCTGTTTTATCATGTTTCATTTCATTTGAAGGTTTTCCATAATAATTTTCAAATTTTCTTTAGTATTTTCCATATGTGACTCTATTTCCTATACTTTGGACTTATCTTGCAAAAAGTATGAGATACTAGGAGTTGGATATCCATAAAGGGCCTTAAATGGGGAAATTTTAGTAGATGTGTGATAGGTAGTATGATAGTATCATATTACCATTCTTCCTTGAGGAACCCGCTTCATCCATTAAGATTGATTTTCTAAAGAGTAACATTGTAGATAACCTTAAAAACATTTTTTAACTATTTTTGTTTGACCATTTGATTGTGTTTGATATGTAGAACTCATGGCAGCTAGTGTTTCTCCACTCATATTAAATAATTATTTCCAAAAGTTTCTTGTTACTATTACTTTAGGAAAACCATGAAGACTATAAATTTCTTTCACGGACACTTCTGCCACTTGGCTTGTTGTTTATGTACTTTGAGCTCTACAAAAAAATCTACAAAATTTGTCTATATAAATGACCACAAAAATGTAATACTTACCTTTATATTTCAGTAACCCTATAATAAATTCTATTGATATATCTACTAGTCTTTGAATATGTATGTGGAATAGTTGAAGTAACCCTAGAGATTTTACTATCTCTCTTTTATTTATTATGCAAACCTGACCTTATCTTACAAAATTTTGAATATCTTTCTTCATTCCTTCCAAAAATATATTTTTTGATCCTTTGAGATGTTTTAAGGAACCCTGCGTCCTACCATTAGAGAGCATTGGGACTCCCTTAATATTTGTTTATTCAAATATGCTTGCGTGCATAAAAATATTCTACATTTGCACCAAAGTATATCTCTCTTTCACTCCCAATGCTCCATAGAGTTCATCCCATCCTTTATAAATTTTATTTTTTGTTTAGTACTGTTGTCAGTTTTCCATTATGGAAAGCTTCTTCTAGCCACCTAGGAATAGAAAATTCAATTGGATACAAATTTGAGGCCTCTTCTATTTTAGAAAGAGCATCATGTACTAAATTTTCCTTACCCTTTTTGCAGATTATCTCAAAATTAAAACTTTGCATTTTTTCTCCTCATTTTTGTTAATCTTCCAATAAAATCCATAGCTTCAAAAAATAATTTATGCTATCATGGTATATCTTGACTTTAAAGTACCTCCCAGTGATATACTATCCCCATTTTTTATTGCATGTAATATTTGTTACACCATTTTTTGGTCATCTAACCTATTATCATTAGATGGACCCAAGTACACCATGTAAGACCAATTTTACCCTAAGTAAAATTGCCTTCACTATGTTAAATAACTTAATAAACCACATTTATTAGGTTGTTTATGGTCCAAACAGAAAACCCCAAAAGGAAATATTAAACAAACCTATATTTGTTTGATTTTCCTCATGGAATAATTAATTAAACCATAATTTAATTATTATTCCCAGTCATGTTTAACCCAAAAACAAAGAAACTAATTAGATAAACCTTTATTTATCTTATTATTTTCTAGGAATAATTATTTAAATCTTATTTAGATAATATTCCTTGTTAAATATGACCAAATCACCTACAAATAATTAAATAAATCATTATTTATTTGATTATCTTTCAACCACTTCCTTAAAAAGATAAATAAATCATTTATTTATTTATTTTTGACAAATAAAGGGATTTGACCTAAGTCAAATACTTTTTCCCTCCAACAAATATAATAAAATATTCCATAAAAGGTGGATCTAGATTTGGTTAACATTATTTTAATCATGCACCAAGATCTAGAATGACCCAATATTTTGTTCTAAATAGGAGGGTTTTTCCTACCATTCTTCACCTTTTGTTGCCTATTAGATCACTCTGGATCTATACACTTGGTCACATTTTTCCATTATTTGCTGTGTGAGCTCCCTTTGAGCTCTATTCTTTGCATTGGGTTTTCTACACCAACAAGAGAGAGAGGTCTTAGATCTGAAGTGCTGAGGAATTCCAAGAACCCATCCCACTGAGGAGAATTGGATACGCCTTCTTGTTTTCCTCCCAGGTGCCCTTAATACAAAAATTCTTTCAAAAAATTGTTCTTGTCTTGTCTATTGGTATATGGAGCAAACCCTTATTTTTACTGCTTAATGTCTTTCCATGCATAGATCTGGTTTTTTGCAGCTCTTTTCTTGATCAACTAACCGCAGATCTGAAGATATTGGCAACCACTTTTGTTGTTAGGGCTATTAGTTATGCGTAGCTAAAGTGGTCCTTTTTCGTACACTTCGACAAAGGATTCATACTAACAAATGGCGACTCCACACGGGTTTTAAATTACGACCTATTTTCATGTTGTTTTTCTCCCATAAAACCCTAAAACATTAAAATTTCTAACTTCCGTGTGTTTCTGGCCCTATTGCGCAGGTAAGTGACATCAGCCGCAACTGAGACGACAACGTTTCCGAAAATCTACCGCCGAGAAAACCGGAACGGGAGGTCGCACTTTTCAGCCCAAAAACTGCGACCTGGACCTCCAGGTCACACTTTTCAGCCTCTTTTCTGCAACCTGCACTGAAAACAGGTCAGAACCTGCGACCTGCCAATTTTTCAGTGGTTTTTCTGCAATTTTTCTGGGTTTTGCTGAAGCTTCTGTCAGGGTTTTCCAGCCTCTGTCTCAGCCCGCTTTGACCTAGTTCTGATCTGTTTTTACTCATCTAAGTGGGAACATAGCCCCTTAGGGCTTCAGTACCCTCCACTTTTTGTGGAAGAGTTTTTAGCTGTTTCAGTCGTCTGTTTTTTAAAATTTTGAGCCTTCCCTTTTTCAGATATGATACCTCCTCCTCAGATCCCTTTAAATCAGCTTTTCTTCCTTTCAAATCACCTCTTGTCATTTTGTTCGGACCTCCCTTTAGGACCTCCTCCCTGTCCTTTCCGCTTTTGCTGATTTCCTCATTTTTTCCAGCCACCTTGCCTCTGTCTCTTGGCTATGATCTGCACCTCTTTTCAGCAGCTTTATCCTTTAGATCCCTGTCCCTTTTGACCCTAGATCTATTGGCCTCTTTTTAAGTGTGTTTTGACTATATTTTTTCCCTTTTTTAGATTAGTTTTGAGATACCCGCCTCCTTGGGTTAGATAGATGCAATAGTAGTCGTTAATTTTCTCCGTTATTTCAGCATTATATACTGTTCTCTGCAGATTTATTTTCAGTTACGCAGCACACTTTTTCTTTTGCTCTCAAAACGTCAAGGTTTAAAAATTAAAATTAACGCATGCCACACACTCACCCTAAGTGAAGAAGAGCCTGGTTCACACCGCCAGGAAAAGACTTTAAAACATTATAAAATCAATTGACACTGCACCTTTTCTACCCTTGTTTCGACATTGTAATCACTTAATTCTGCACCTCCCTGCCCTTGTTGGTCATTCTTCTTCCCCTTGTGCCATGTTTGTGTTGTCATCATTACGCCCCCAAGGCGCACCTCTCGGAGACTTCTTGGTCTTCACCCTCAGTTTCCGGTCGGTCGACCTACTCCGTCCCGCCGTCATCTAGTTAGTCCTCCCCCGAGTCCGCACTCTGAATCCTCTTCTGATTCATTGGGTTCTCCTTTTACTTCTGGTTCTCCCCCCGTCACCTTCACTATGTCTGGTCTAGGGCCTAACGCTAGCGGTTCTCCCGGCCCCAATGCCGGCCCTACTACTAGCGGAACCACCGCAGGAACTACCCCGGCCACCCCTGTGCTGCCGTACATTGCAGGCCTCAGCCTCCCCGATTTCCATCAGTTGATCAATGACCCCATTCACCACAATGCTAACTGGCTCGCTATGCCAACCAAGCTCCCCTCCGACATCCCTAAGTTTGAGGGCCTTAATGGAGAAGATCCAACCAATCATGTCCGATCTTTCCACATGTGGTGTTCCTCCAATTCCATTACCGATGACTCCATCCGTCTTCATTTGTTCCAACGCACGCTTACCGGCGAAGCTTCTAAATGGTATGTTGACCAAGCCACCTCTTCCCATACCACCTTTGCGACCCTTGCCCAAGCCTTTTTATCTTATTTCCAGCTCCCTCTCTGATACGATACTGGCACAGAGCTCTTGACTTTATTCAAGAAAACCTCTTCGACCCGCCTTTCCGCCCATGTTCAGGAATGGCGACGAAAACGGAGCTTATGTCGAGCCCCCCCCTTCGAAGATCGGGTTTACATGGACTGGTTCCTTCGCACCCTCTTAGCTCCTATCGGCAAAGATGTCGCCTCTCACTTTCCTCAAACCGAAGAAGTCGCCCTCCAAATAGCCTTGAAATATGACCTGACCTACGCTCAATCTGGTTATGTTTATACCGTTCTCCCTGACCTCCCTAGGCCCGGTGGCGCTAACGCCCCGGGGGCATCTCATTCCACCGACGGTATCGTTGGAGCCCTGTCCCATCCGTACGCTCAACCTCCTATGGGCTATGGTCTCCCTCAGGGAGGGGCCAGCACCTCTAGCACTCTTCCCCCTCCCGGTAGCATGTATCCAGGATACGACATGCCTCCTCCTTTTGCCCAACCTCCTGCTTACCTCAATGTTGCCAAACCTAACCATTACCTTTATCCGCAGCCTGGTGTGCCAACTCCTCCAGCATATGCGCTTCCATCTCCCTTGCCTCCTCCAAACCTACAACAGCACCTACAGCCCCCTCCAGGGCAAGTATTTGCATAGCAGGGCGCGACTAATCCCCCTTCTTCTCAAAGAAGGTGGAGAGGCAATCCAAACCAATCTGCCCCTGGTACTCGTGGACCCAATCCTCAAGGTTTTGACCCTAACACTGCTAACCAGCAACAGGGCACTCAGCCCAAGCCGGACAGGCCTCTTCGTACCAACAAGCCTTGTTCGTGTTGCGGTGTTTACGGTCATTACACCCACGATTGTCCCCTTTTACCACAGATGCGGCAGATGTGGGAGTCTCAAGCCACATTGCGAGGACAACATGCCTCCCCTCACGCTCCCCCTAATGTGGCCACTACTCAACCAGCTGTGTTTACTGATCCTTTCCCTCAGCAAGGATTCGTGGCTACCCAACCACCTGACAGGCGGGTCTCCACTCCTCCTTCCATTTCTGGTTCTTCCGATTACCAAATCCTCATGATGAACTCTGATCCATCCCCAACCGTCGACCTTCACCTTCAAACTCGGTCTCGCCAGTACCCCAAGCCTCCTACTCAATCTGCCCCCGAGCCTCTTTCTTCAGGTTCTGCAGAGCCTCTTTCGACATCCAGTGGCCCCTTACATATCCCTCAACCCAAATTTGAGGTTCATACCAAGATTCCTAAGGGACCATTACATCGAAACGCTACTTCTGGTTGAGCTGCTCATTCGTATAGCATAGTAGATGATTTGGCGCAATCTCCTATTGCCATTTCCACATTGGAACTCCTCCAGTCATGCCCTTCCCAAAAGAAGGCTCTACTATCTGCCGTGGGCGCTGTAGATCCTACTGATGACCAAATGATTGTTTTCGATGCCCATCAATCGGACCATCCTCCTCTTCCTGCTTCCGTCACCTTCCAAATCCCAGTCAAAATCCGGAACGCCAACGTTTCCCAGTGTATAATTGATGAGGGGGCATCCACCTGTGTGATGTCTGCTTCGGTTTGGAAGCAACTTGAATCCCCTGAGTTGGCCCCTTCCATGATCACCCTTCGAGCATGGGACGGCCACGCCTCCCAGCCCATTGGCCTGTTTCATAATTTTCCTATCACCCTCGCCGGTAAGACTGTTTGCGTTGACGTCGAAGTCATCGACGCCCCGCTAGACTACAACATTCTATTGGGGTGAAGCTACACCTATGCCATGTCTTCTGTCCCGTCCGCGGTTTTTCGTAAGATGTCTTTTCCTCACAATGGAAAGATCGTCACCATCAACCAGTTGACTTACCATGAGCCACCGTCTCAGACCTCCCCGGAGATGACTATCTCTTCTATAGCCAATAAGCAAACCATCGACTCCTTGACCAGTGTCTCCCCCGGTGTCTACAAAGATTCCTC
>JAXQQM020087653.1:0-31321 GCA_034641835.2 Pinus albicaulis
TTAAATCTTTTCAACACCTTTTGTATGTACTCATTATGAGACAGTGTTAATTTGCAATTTTTCCTGTCTCTAGTTATTTTCATACCAAGGATTTGTTTTGCAGCTCCCAAATCCTTCATTGCAAAGGAATTTTCCAATTTTATTTTGAGAACATTTATTTCTTGCATGTTAGACCCCGCAACAAGCATGTCATCTACATACAATAAAAATATAATATAGCTTCCATCATTTTTCTTTTTCAGATAAACACAATGATCAGAGTGACATATAGTATAACCTTGTTCAGATATAAACTTGTCAAATTTTATATACCGCTACCTTGGAGCCTGTTTTAAGCCATACAAGCTCTTCTTTAACCTGCACACTAATTTTTCTTTCCCTTTGACCTCATATCCTTCTGGTTGCTCCATATAGATCTCTTCCTCCAAATCTCCATGGAGAAATGCTGTCTTTACATCTAACTGTTCAAGATGTAAATATTCTACTGCTACAAGACTTAAAATAGTTCTGATTGAAGTCATCTTAACAACAGGAGAAAATATTTCATCAAAATAAATACCTTTCTTCTGTGCAAACCCCTTAACCACAAGTCTATCTTTGTACCTCTGTTTTCCTCCATCTTTTTCCTTCAGCCTGTAAACCCATTTATTCTGCAATGTAGTTTTACCTGCAGGAAACCTGACTAAGTCCCAAGTTTGGTTATGCATTAAAGAGTCCATCTCTTCTTCCATGGATAACTCCCACTTCTTCCTGATTTCAACCTGCATTGTTTCTTCATAACATTCAGGTTCACCAGAATCAGTCAAAAATAAATAATATAATGAAGGAGAGTATCGTTCAGGGGGTCTACTTATCCTGGTAGATATTCTAACACCACTTTTAGGTGTTTGAGGTGTCTGTTGCTGTTGTGGTGGTTGCTGTTGTTGTGGATCTCGATTATTATTATTTTCAGGCACCTTTACCTTTTCTGTGATCTCATCAAGAACTGTGTATTCTTTGTTTTCTTTTTCCTGCAACTGATTCTTATACAATACCTTTTCATTGAATATTACATCTTTGCTCCTAATGATTTTGTGATTTTCATAATCATATAAGAGATAACCAAAATCATTAACACCATATCCAATAAAGGTAAATTTATTTAATTTTTCCTCAAGATTTGTTATATTTTCTTTATTAATATGGAAAAAGGCCTCACAACCAAAAGGCTTTAAAAAAGAGTAGTTTACCTTTTTACCTGTCCATGCTTCCTCTAGAATACCACCATCCAAGGAAATTGAAGGCCCTATGTTTATTAGATAAACAAAAATATCTACAACATCTGCCCAAAATTGTAAAGGAAATCCTGCATGAAATCTCATGCACCTTGCACGCTCCATGATTGTTTTGTTCATCCTTTTTGACACATCATTTTCTTGTGGTGTTCTTGGAACCGTCTTCTCTCTGCGTATTCCATTTTCTGAACAATACCTATCAAACTCTTTGCTGCAGTATTCACCTCCATTGTCTGATCTGAGACACTTCAACTTCTTTCCTGTCTCAATCTCAACCAAAGCTTTCCATTTCTTGAAAGTATCAAATACATCAGATTTATTATAAATACAATAAATCCAAGTTTTTCTAGTTGCATCATCAATAAAAGTAACATAATAATGAGAGCCACCAAGAGATGATACCTGAGCAGGTCCCCATACATATGTATGTACAAGCTCTAGTTTTTCACTCTTCTTTTCTTTCCCAACTCTGATAATTCTGACTCTCTTCTGTTTTCCATAAATGAAATTCTCACAGAAATCCAAATCAACATTCTTCAAACCCAGCAACAAATTTCTTGAGTGAAGAATCTTCATCCCCTTCTCACTCATGTGTCCGAGCCTATGATGCCATAATGCTGCATCTACTCCTTTGGAAGTTAAAGCATTAACATAGTTAGAAATACCATTGCATAAATACAATGTACCAACCTTTTCTCCTTTTGCTATTACCAAGGCTCCTTTGGTGACCTTCCAAGTTTTATCTGTAAAAGTTGTCACACAACCTTCATCGCCTAACTGCCCTGTTGAAATTAGATTTTTCTTCAGATCTAGAACATGCCTTACCTCCGTTAATAGACATTGGTTTCCATTCTACTATTTTACAAGAACTTTACCCATTCCAACAATTTTACAGGGTTTATCATCACCCAAACAAACTTGTCCAAAATGTCCTTGAACATAGTCATGAAAATATTTCTTATTAGGTGTGGCATGGAAAGAGGCCCCTGAATCTACTACCCAGGAATCAGTAACATTTTCGAAAGAAAGAATCAAAGCATCTTGTAGCACATCACCTGTCACATTTTCTTCATGATTGTTTTCTGGCTATGCATCTCCTTCTTTTCCCTTCTGAGATCTACAGTCTTTCTTCAGGTGTCCTTTCTTTCCGCATTTCTAGCACACTATCCCCGATCTAGACTTGGATCTGCCTTTCCTTGATTTACTGCGATATCTTGAGCTCATTCCTCTTTCCATTTTTCTTCCCCTAGACTCTGCACTCAAATCATTACCCGATGTCTCACCGGATCTTTTCCGTCGCATTTCCTCGCTAAGGATAGTACCGACAACATCATCAAACTTTAAAGTAATAGATCCAGAGACAGAGTTACTAATGGCCATAAATAAACCATTCTAGATTTTTGGCAATGAGAACAAAAGCAAAAGAGCCCTAACTTCATCATAAAATTTTACCCCAACAGAACTTAACTGACTGGTAACTGTATTAAAATATTTTAAATGGTCTACAACAGATCCACCTTCTGACATCTTCATATTAAATAAACGTTTCATAAGAAATACCTTGTTTGAGGCCAAGGGTTTTTCATATAATTTTTCCAATGCCTTAATCAAACCCTCTGTTGTTGTTTCCTTCAAAATATTGAAGGCTACCGACACCATGAGGCACAACCGTACTGTTCCGAGTGCCTTTCTATCGAGAATCTCCCATTCTGCATCTGTCATAGCCATCAGATTCTTTGTTTTTCCGCTCAATGGTAGGTACATATCTTTATAATACAGATAATATTCCATCTGCATCTTCCACAGCTGGAAGTTTTGGCCGTTAAATTTCACGACCCTAAACTTACCATCTTCCGCCATTTCTCCCACTTGAACCAGGAACCCTTCTTTCCTGTGATTTTATCAGTGAAATAGACCTTCGACTATGATACCATTTGTTAGAAAATTATATATTACAGAGCAATGAAACACATAAAATATGCGGAAAAAAAAAGCACACAAAACCCATAAAACCATAGAGACACAGATATACGTGGTTCACCCAGTTTGGGCTACGTCCACCCAAAACAGCCAGTCCTTCCTTTCTATTATCCAGCAAAATGAAGAGACACAACCTACCGTAGATCTGCTGTAATATCCTCTGTTCTCTCTCAGAGTCTCCCTATCTATTTCTCGCTCTGAGAATACACATACAATACACAATTTCAATAAAATACCTTCATATAAAGCGAGGGGTTGCCTTCTAGGGAAAAAAACCCTAAACTAAACATAAATTCTACCTACAGATCATTCGTGTAATGAACGGCCCAGATTGACTAGTAATTACTATATTTTTACAAGGCAATTTTACATCTGTTTTTAGCTTCGGGGGCGCTACCCCCAAAACCCCCTGAACCCTCTAGGAAGTGTTTAATTACGGTTGGCGTTGCCGCACCCATTAAGGTATAGGGGTTCAACGTTGTGATACAAAATAAACAAGATAATCAGGCTCCACACCCAACAACAGATTCTTATATCATGGACTGGGGAACCATTTTGTCCAATAATGTTGCCACCAAGATTCTTGAATATATAAATAATAGTTCCATTTCATCCAAAATATTTACGCCATTTTACATGAGTTCTTACATTATGGATATTATATGTCACTTACCTCATATTTTCCAACCATGGGTTGGAAATGGACTACCCAAGACCCTACTCCCATTCATGTATATCATAGTATTCGATGGGAATCAAAATATGAAACCCATTTCTACAAAATCTTCCATGGAGTCATGTGTTACACTAGAAATGTCACCATGATGTTTTACTGTCTGTATGGGTTCATCATTACTCATACAATACTCTCTTAGAAGTCTACAAACATCAAGTTCCTAAAACCAAGCCTTGAAATTGAGAGAAAAGCTTATAAAAGTCATAAATACTTGTACTGCACTTTCTCTTAGTATTACCTGTGGTGCCACATATGTTTTCTCTAGAACATGTAGAACCGGCCGCACTTTTTCTTCATTTAAAGTGTGGACTCCTGTAAAATGTAAAGTGAAGGTGGAAGTAAAATTTGGAAGCCCAGCTGGTTGAATCTGGAAGCTTCTGGAAGCAATTATTCAGTGGAAAGTTCGCTCCTTTCATGTACATTCATCCCTCCATTAAAGGAGCCTACCCCTTGGTATGTGGAACTTAATCCCTTGAAAGAGGATTGTATTCCCTCTTATTTGGAGCTGCAACCTCTTCTCTTTTGCTATAAATTGAGGCCATAGTTCAGCCTCAAGGGGAGTTAGGCTTTGAGATTTTTTGAGGAGAATTGCTAGAAAAAACTCAGACTCTCTTAACTGATTATCATATGGGAATGATTACACACTTATGTGTATGTTAGTCGAGAGAGTGCAAAGGCTTGTCAAAGTAGAGGAAACACTTGTTCTGGACCCCAGAAGGACCTGTATGACATCAAGGCGAACATGGTTGTAAGGCTCCTTCTTTCATCAAAGATAATACAAATGGATCATGTTTTCTCAATGAGTTGTTTATTTAAATGGCTTATTTATTGAATTCCTTGATCATCAAGATAGGTTTATGGTTTATGAATTAATCTATATTATGTAGGTGCTTCTGATTCTTTCATGTTTTTTTATTGCAGATCCCAAAAGGAAACGTATTCAAAGTGATAGGAAAGAAGACTACGATCAGCGTTGGACTACAGGTAACTCCCAAATCCTTCATTATAGATAATTCTAGATCAAATATAATCTAGAGAAAGTAGTTTACATATGTCTGTTTATTGCTAGTTATCGTAGGATACTAGGGAGATCTGTCTTGTCTGCAAGAACGATTTATCCGTCCAACAAAATGGTGAATCCACTGGGGAATGGATCTTGAACTTTGTTTTCTTTTATTTTTTGATTTGTGGAATTATTTTTCTGATTTTGATTGATTGATACTGGATTGGGTAATTTATTCCTATAGAATCCCTAAAAAGTGCTTAAGAATTTTTTATTTTTCTTTAATTTTTCTGGTCTCCGCATTTTGTCCTTAGGCACAGTGTGGTCATCTCCGCTGTTTTTCTGTATCCATAGTGCGGCACCGCACCTGTTTACACTAAAACTTGTGGACCCTGAGAAATTTTTTGGAAAACCTAAAATTCTCTTTTCTAGGATTGGCTTGCAAGATTCTCAGTATATACCCAGACTTGTATTTTCTGTCAGAAAGGTTTGTGTGAGAGTTTCTTTCAACTTTTTACGTTTTGGCTGATTTTCTATAAGATCTGCATGTTATAAGTGATTTTTGCTTTGTCTTTGTGTCACTCAAAGATCAGAAACCTATGTATACCTTAGATCACTGGTATTTCATTGTTTTCTTGCTGAGTCTTTGACTTCTTAGCAAAAATTACTTTATGAGAATTAGATCCCATTTTCTCATTTGCAAATCTTTAATAACTTTTTCAATAACTTTTGAATTTCACTTAAAAAACAATAATTGGATGTTTTTGAGTTTTTTCTCATTTCAGTAAAGAATTTCTTAGTTAGGTTACAAACTAAGCAAAACGTCCTCAAAATATTTGAATTTTTGATTTTAGATTTAATTCTTAGAATTTTTAGATCTTGAAATTAGTGTTTTTAGTTTTGAGTGTTATTTCTATAAATTGTAGTTTTCTTTTGGAGAATGTTTGATTGTAGATTCGATCTTGAATGATAAAGGGTTTTTTTTTTATAGTAATTGATCATTCTGAGTACTCATAAGATAAGATTTATTTTTGTATGTTCTTGTTTTGAAGGAAACAATTGTTTTAAAAGATTGCATTTCTCAACTCTTTCTTTTAGATAGAATTCATCAAAAGGAAATGAATTGTTTCTCATAATAGATGCATTTTTAGTGTGTTTTGAGTCGGGTCACTACATATCATCAAAGTTTCACTTTTGCACCTATTTTCTTAAGAAACAACGTATTAAAAGCAATGCTTAAATTAAAATCAATCTAGTAATTTTTATAATTCTAGGACTCTTTTCACCAACATAGCTTAGGCTACTGTCTTGGAGTAGGAAGTAATTAACTCTCCGAGACAATTAAAACAAACAAGTAGTCGATCTTGCGGTAGGAAAAATCCAATAGTAGCTTGTATGCTTTGGGAAGCTCATCCTAAAGGAGTCAAGCACGAGATCATATCCAAACCAGTGAGGTGATAAATTCCATCTCATTGGGAACGATAGAAGATGTGCGCATATTAACAACGGTAAACCTCAGATTGACCATTGTCGAGGAGCCTGGGGTCACTTGTCAGTATACCTTGTATTATGTCAAGGAGCCTTCAAGGGGATTGAGCTTTGTTACTCTGCCCTTGCGTGTATATCAGATCGTAGACTGTTCCGCAGGTATATTTGTTCCTGTTGGTGACCTTAGTGGCCATAAAATTTAAGATTTTTTCCTAAGGTGACGGTGGAGGAAAGATCCCACTGTACCTGGAGCAAACATCGACTAGACTCACTTGGACTCTCCGGAGGGTTATCCTCACTCGATATGGTTTAAGTGGAGAAAATTGCACCGGTCTATTTCATTAAGCAGGTTGTCGGGGTAGCTGTTCCAACCACCATTTCTACATTAAATACTATGATGTTGGATTTCATCACCAACTAGTGTTTTTAGTGTGGGAATTTACTGTTTGTGTGTGGTTTGATCTCCTAGATTTTATAAGTGTTTGATCATTTGATTGTCTCCTTAGTGACTTTAGGATTTTTGATTGAAATTTTCTTTGATTGCGTGTGATTAATAATTTTTAATCGTGGTTGAATTACCAAGACAATCGTGTAGACTTCAGGGGAAGCCCCCTGAGTATACACCAAGCCAAATTGAAGGAATGAAAGCTCTGGTACCGCATAGTATCAATAGAATTAGATCGACAGAACTAGGAGAACCATCAATAATTACTCATCCTGATTATCATGAAATAAATCAATAAAAAATAGAAGAATATATTCAAGAGCCAATTTCAATTTCCGAAATCACTAACATTGCTTCTCCAACCAGTGAATTAGCTGAAGAACCTGAAATTTCTGAGCCAGAAACTGAACCTGCTGTGTTATAATCATCTTCAGGATTTGTTACTCCGACTTCTAGTGATCCTGATTCACCTAGAGTAAGACATCGCATTACCAAAAATATTCCTTCTGATGTCATATGTATTGAAGTACTTGTTGGTCCAGACGAAGACGTAGTTCTTCCAAAAACCCAAGAAACTTTAAATCTTAGAGAGCGTGAATAAATATTCTACAGTCCTTTTAGAACTGACGCTTGGTATTTATCATTGACATATTTTTAAAAAAAACGCAGGTCTTACTTATTCACCACCCTGAATTCCTTTTTACCCTACACCGAGAGGTTATAAACGTTCATTAGCTAGGTCAGGTGAGTCATCTATGTTTTCTGAATCTCCAGAAACATTTTTATATGGTGGTTCGTCTATTCCTTCGTGATACCAGTCACACTCTGGTACCTTCTCAGGAGCAACTCCTCAACCAATTGAACAAGTGTTATAATTTGGTATGAATGGAACAAAAATTGGCACGTTGAACAAAAAACAAATTTTTATGATGTCTGGAAATATTCCAAATCCTCAACCTCAAGTAAGTTAGTTACTGCCTAGGGGGCAACCTCAAGGAAGTCAGTTACCACCTAGGGGGCAACCTCAAGGTAGTCAATTACCGCCTGGAGGGCAACCTCAGGGTAATTTTTTACCACCTGGAGGTCAAACTGTAGGAAAATATTTCCTACCTGGGGAGCAACCTCAAGGACAGTACATACCTCAAGGTCAATATCAACCCCAAGGACAATACATACCTCAAGGTAAATATTAACCCCAAAGACAGTACATACCTCAAGGTCAATATCAATCCCAGATTCCATACATGCCTCAAATTCAATATCAACCTCAAGGTCAGTACCCAGCTCAAGGTTTTCAACCTCCTTCAGGTTAACCATTATTACAAGGAGTTGGAAATTTTCCAGTTAATTATCAAACTTACGTTCAACCTGGTTATGGTCCTTCATATGCACAACCTTCTATGTCAATATCCTTGAATTAATATGGTGTGGGATCCATCTCAAGTTCAACAAACTTTGCAACCCAATGTGTAGTTACCTAATCAACCTGTCCAGCCTTCCATTCAAGTCTCTACACCTGGTTCTGTTCAGAAACCCGGGCCTAGTACACCTAGAACTCCGCCTCAAACTTCTGCTGTTGCTGTAACTTCTATTCAACCTGATACACCTATTTCTGGAGTATCTGTAGCTCTTGTTTCTACTACCCCTGTAATAGTGCAAATTCCTCAAGTATCTGTGCCACATTCAGGACCTACAATTCAGAATACAGTCCAGATGCCAGCAGGACAATTTGGTACAAGTACGATTCTCACTAGTCAACCATAATTTACTTATCAACCGTACCAGGGGCAGTATCAATTTGGACATACTACACAGAATCCAACATATCAGTATCAGCCATATCCTAGGTATACTTATCAAGTACCTCAACAACCCCAGTTTGATCCGGTTAATACTAGTTTTACAATTCCCAATGTGCATCCAATTCCAGGATATCCTGGATATCCTCCTGCTGGAACTGGTTTGATCACACAAGGTTATCAAGACCCTAGCCGTCGGTTACCATTCATAGAAACTCTAGATTTACCCGATTTATCATGCCTTACGAATGATCCCATATTTTATCTTCCGTATTGGCCGCCGATGCCTAATAAGTTGCCCAGTGATATTCCAAAGTTTGAAGGTAAGTGAGGAGAAGATCCATCTAATCATGTTATGACTTATCACCTCTGGTGTGCATCCAATTCACTAATCGATGATTCGATTCGATTACATATTTTTTAGAGAAATCTCATTGGTCTAGCTGCCAAATGGTACATTGAGTTACCACGAGGCTCATTTAATAATTTTAATGCACTAGCTACTGCTTTCTTAACCCATTTTCAGTTACCTGTCAGATATGACAATGGTACGGAATTGTTGACCTCATTAAAACAATCTACGTCTACGTACATATCTGATCACATTCATGAATGACGACGTAGGAGACGTTTAGTGAAAGTCTTTATTCCAGATCAAATTTTGGCTGAATGATTTATCAAATCATTATTGCCCAAAATCACTGAAGATGTGGCCAAAGGAGGCGTTGTTACAGAAGAGAAAGTCATTTCTCATGCTCAGTACCTTGACCTTGTATATACACAGTCAGGTACCCTGTATGAAAAAATCCCTGATTTACCAAGACCTGGTCAGTTAACTACAACTCCTTCAGGCTCTCATGCCACTGATGGTGTAATTGGTTCTATTAGCACTAGCAATAATAAGAAGAAATCTTCCAAAGTGACTTATCCTATTATAAATTTACCCGATTTACCTAAAGGAGATTCTTCCAATGAAACTTCGGTCGATATTCATGTTATAGAATAATCTACAGCCAAACCTAAAACTGGTGGTAAGAATAAAGGTAAGAATAAAAACAAAAAAATCGTCTTCAAAGGATAAAAATGATAAAACCGAACCAACTGATGAAAAATGAAAACCTCGTTATCCTTGTCTAATCTGTGATGAGGATAATTTTACTAAAGAGTGCCCACATAATGCTAAGGTATCGAAATTCGTTAAGGGTTCGCCTATACCTGTTGTCTTGAAGGATCTCTTTCCTGCTCAAGATAGTAACATGATTGGATCTTCCTTGAATACGATAGAAGATATCTTGATGGTTACGACATGATCGCAAGATTATGGTAGTAAAAATCCTGTTGGTGGTAAAGAAGCAGAAACTTCTAATTCAACATCAACTACATCTCCCTCAGTTTTTGATCTGCTACAGATCGAGAAACTGAATCCCGACTTAGTAATCAAATTGCCTGCTAAAGGTGTACTTCATAAATTAGCTTTCAATCCACATGCGAGAGCTGCTCAGAACTACAATATTGTTGGAGACTTGGCGATTTCCCCTTCAGCAATTTCAGATTTGGAAGTATTGAAATCATGTCCAGCCCAAAGAAAATTACTATTGTCATCCATAGGAGTTGTAGACCTTCAGGATTTGAACCTCATGATCCTCGATTTAGAGAATTTTACACCCCGCCTACCCCATCAAATGGATTTTCAAATTCTAGTAATTGTAAAAAACAAAAGTTGCTTTTGTACTGTTGTTGATGAAGGGGCTTCTACGTGTATCATGTTGTTAAAATGTTGGAAATCACTTGGTTCTCTGACATTTAACCAATCGCCGACTATCCTTAAAGCTTTCGATGGAAGAGGATTCCATCCGTACGGTATTTTACATGAGGATCTACCTATAGAGGTCGAAGGAAAAACTGTTAATCTAGATGTGGAATTGGGTGGATGCCTCTCTGGATTACAAACTTCTCCTGGTTCACAGTTGGTATTATGCTATGACTATTGTCGTATCTTCGGTATTTCGTCTCATTATGTTTCCTATCCAAGGAAAGATCATAAAAATCGATCAGCTCTCATATTATTAACCCGACCCAGCCACTACTGATAGCATCCAACATGTCGGAAAATCGGCTATCCCTTATGTTAGAGTTGGTCCTTACAGCCCTCCGTCAGAGATCATTTCGCTTTTTGCATATCATTCTTAGGTGTCTCGCTTGTTCCACTTTGTTGCATTTCGCTAGGAGCATGCCATTGACTGACGAGGGGGTCTGGTTGTCTTGTGTTTCCTCATGCTTGTACCTGCAGGGCTATTTAAAAATTCCTCAAAAATCACTAGAAGTTCATCATCATTGTTCAAAAAATCCATTAATGATTAGTTTCATTAAAAAGAGTCTTTTAGTCCTAGAGTCTAGGGTTTTCAAGTCCTTTGCATACATGTCATAAAAGCCCGCAGGCCATGAGGTTGGTTCCAAAAAGTTCTTGTTTCATATTTTTATTATCAAAAGCATTTGAAGAAATTTCTAGTCCAAAACTCTGTTTTGGAACTAGAAATTGTCTAATTTCATTTTTGTAATAATTATATTTATTTCACCATAAGAAAGCGCCTTGGAAGTTATGCAAGCTTCGACCTTTTCAAAGCCAAGAGCCGCATCCACCCGCAAAAATACAAACAAGTATTTTCGGGTCCAAAACTACGGAAAAGCGAAAAACGTTGTTAAATGACTGATGTCAAAATGCCAAACATTATGATGGGTTATCAAAAAAATTTGAAATCCGATCTGATTTGATGAAGATATTTTCTTCATGTATAAAACATGGTAACAAAATGTTTGAAATCCGCCAAGTCAAGGTAGAAGTCGAATTTGTGGTGGAGGGGCCGAAGGCATTGTTTGCAGAGTTGTTGACGAGGCTTTGGAGGTACGCTACCCCACACGATGGGCGCGCTACCCATATGAAGCTGCCCATATAACGCTACGTTTGATGATAAACCTCAAGTGCGCTGCCATGTAAAAGATTAGCTGCAGCATTTGGTGAGCGCGCTACCCATATAGTGACAGAGCCAAAAATTTTTGTTTTTGCGTCCGATTTCGAGCTCAAACGCCTCCATCCACTTGCAAACAGGTTTTTAATCATTGCTCAGTGATTTTTGAAAGAGGTTTTGGTTTTCTTTTTTTGAAGTTGGGAAACAAGCATTGCTTGAGGAGAAATCTATAAACCCTATGTTCATAGCAAATTCAATTCTCAGGGTTTTAAAAGATATAGTGACAGTCTAGTGAAGGGTTTGTAAACTTTTGTGATTGGTATATATGCTCATGCCTGTATTGCTTGTGGCGCCCTGGCACATTATGTACATCATCCTCATGCCTTTTCTTGGCCATTTTACCACTGCTGCCACGTCCTTTCATGTTTTCACATAGTCTCATGTTGACTTATCCATATCCTCCATCGCCATAGTATTACCACTGTTGTCATTACTATTGTTTCATTGCCACTGTTTCCTATTGACAAACACAGTCCTTTGACAAATCCTTGGCCAGTATTGTAAAGGTTGTTTCATACATTACACTGTCTACTCATTTTTCAAAATTTTCTTGTGATCAAAACAGAGACTGTCTTTAATGCCAATCCACTAAACAGAGCTATTACCACTGTCACTTGTTTTCTTATGATGTTTTGGAACATGTGCAATATATTTGGGTTTTGAGAATACATTGAAACTTTGACTTCATTACACCTATATCAACATACATATTGCAGACATCTTGTTTTCAGAGCCATGTCAGAGACAAATTTAGTTTATGAGCAGGAGTATGACAGTGATTCCACAACAGGGCATTACTTGGGAGGATTTCATCTCTCGTGACTTATTTACAGCGCCACAGCCGCTTCCCGAGGTAGTTCATGATGAGGGAGAGCCTTCACACCAGCCTGCCATTCCTGATATCGAGCATATGAGTGCTCCATTGTATGTGACATACCAGCGAGGCCACAGGGCCTTATTTGCAGCTACACGACGAGTACTATCTCCACCCGGGGTGGAAGGGGTCTCGTTGACTCCATCAGCAGAGCGAGTATTATCTCCACATGATGTGGAAGGGGTCTCGCCTTCTTCTTCAGCACGGGTACAGATCCAGGACAGAGGCAAGAGGCCTATGCATGATGAGGGCCCTTCAGGAGGCCGGGACACTGATTTCACGATCATTGATGTTGATGCGAGCTCTCCTAGCTCGAAATTGAAAGAGATCATCCAGGAGAAAAAGGCCGAGAATGACACGCTGAAAGAGAAATTGCAGAGGGCTCAGTGGGTGATAAACTACCTGGAGCAGCGTAACAAATAGCTAGAGGATGAGCACACACTTTATGAGCTGCGGCGAATCTGTGAGGATCGACAATTGGCCCGGAAGAGACCAGGTGATATGACACTAGCTGATCGAGATTCTTGCCTCATGCATGTTAACATTCATCTGGAGAAGTTGTTGGCAAAGGAAAATAGAGACAAAGACATGCTTCATCACATGAAAGGTCATTATTAGGCTCGCATGCATGTCTGCAAAGCGAGAATGAAGATTCTGAAGAGGAGGTTGAGCGAAGCACTAAAACGGCGGAAAAGGCCTGATCCACTCTGGATTTTGGCCAAGGCTTCATTGGCTGGGCATGATACATGATGGAGGGTCTTCGCTCCGAATTTGAGCAAATTCGGAGAAATTTTTGTTATTTTGAAATATTTTGGTCCAAAAACAGATTTTTCCGCTATACGGGTAGCGCGTCGATATGCTCACTTTTGTTCGGGACACTTGCTGAAGGAAATCTTTGCATTTTTGGGTTTTTCATGGTAAGTTATGCATGCTCAGGCATTTCCGAAGCATTTCATCAGGTTCTGGATGGTCAAAAGGCCCAAAAACACCATGAAAACCACCTTGCTGCCACCTTTTGCACCAGCAGGAAGTACTTCTGGGAGAATGAAGTTTTGGAGGGACAAATGAGCTCCAAATTGGGAAATTCCACTTGTGTTGGATAGAAAACATCCAGGGCTTTCCAACGAGCTATCATGAGCTCAATTTTAATGCTAGGAAGTGCCTCAAAATCAGGCTGAAAGGCGCGCTACCCATATAGCTCAGGCGCGCTACTCATATAGATTTTTGGCTGATTTTTCACCTTCCAGCTCAGAATTTCGGCCAGTTGAGACCAGTTTTGCTTGTGGATGAAATTTTTGGGTTTTCATGATGTAAATTGATGGTTGGCATGTAACTTTGGCTTACTTTTACCTATTCTAGAAGATTCACTCTCAAAAAAGTGAAAATCATGTAAATGAATCAGTTTCCACTCTTTTAGAGGCAAGTTGTTAGCTGCTTAGATTTTAGCTCCTTGATTAGAATTTGGTTGAAACTGATCCCTGAAGAAGGAATTCGACCCCTAGAGGCATGGGAAGGGGTTAGGATGCTCTATATGATGTAATTTCTCAATCCTTTTCAGAGGTTGGAGAGGTTGGACTCTTGGGAAACTTTTGGCACACTATTGTACATATTTTTCATATTTTGGCTAAGGAAGGATCAGAGGTTTTGCAGCACCTGTTGGGATTCTTGTGGCTTTCAGTTCTTGATGGTGTTTTCTCTCAGTTTATTGTAAGTTATTTCATGTTTAATGTATGCCATCCCTTTTTATGCTTCTGAAACTAAAATGAATGAGTAGATGAGGTTGAATCCATTGTTTACAGTGCTCTGCCTTTGAATTCGTTTAGTTTTGTATGTTTTCTCCTGTTTGAAAAGGATCCATGTTCATCCTTGCCCTTTTCATCTCCTTGTCTTTCTGATCCATCCATATACTCGATCAAAAGCATCAAGACTACTGCCTACCTCGCCCCAACTCGAATTCTGCAAAGATCTGGCCTTATCCCCAGACCCAAAATTGTTTTTTCCCATTTCTCCAACAAAAACCCAAAAAATAAAAATCAAACATTCCTATCTCTTTACTAGCCTAAAATCAGTATTCATTGTTCATTATAAGTCATCTCAGCCCCTCTGAAAACCTTTTGCCGAGATAGACCCAGAGTGAGCCCTCTCCTGTCCTCGTAGGGCTAGCTACGAGGCTGAGCGTGGTTTGATGTAGCCTTGAGTTTTACCTTATTTCAGCCTAAGGTAGATTTGAGCGCTAACATAGTGGCGACCATACTGGGAATCACTCTCAATGGTTTGCTTGTTGATGTGTTTGTTTCATGAGTCGTAGACGGAGTTTGAAGTCACGCCAGGTAGCTTTCGAAACGCTTTTGCTATGCATAAGCGGAAGTAGATAAACGCTGCTTCAGTCGATCTCCAGTAAGCTTGTGAATGCAACACTTGATTTGAAAATCACCCCAGTATACTTGTTCGTTCTAGACCTTTGGATGATTGAGTCTAGAAGTCGAAAGGCTGAAGATAATTGATTGTGTTCCTTGAAATTTATCCCTAGAAGATCAATACACTGGCTTCAAGAAGGAATACTAGGTCAAATCCTGACCCTAATCCACCAACGATATTTGAAAATCCAAATCTGATTCCTAGGATTCTTAGAAGACAAGGAAGTCAAGAAAGTTCTGAAAGAGAAATTCAAGAGAGTTCTGGAAGTTCCAGATCGCTTTCTAGATCTGCATCCTGTCTTGTGAAAATTATATATGTTGACGAAATTCCTTTTGATGAACGATTTGAAACATCCTTATTTGTAAATTTTTCTGAAACTGAATTATCAAGATTAGTTCTGGATCCATTGTTTTTTGAAGATTTGCAATTCAGATTTGTTTCATATCACTTGGACAGACAGTTGCAAAATTCCATTGTGGCTACCAACATTCCCGAATTCACTGAATATGCTTCACAAACTCTTGGACCATCTGAAGTTTCATCTAGTTCACGGATTCCCACTGAACCTTCCTTTATCCCTACCATTCCCGTTCAACCTGAGATTTCTGATCAGCAATCAGCAGTAGTTTCTCCTCCATCTCCACCACATACACCTCGTTCACCTACTGCTCCCAGTCCTCCTGTTTCTTCGAGACAGCAGATTATAAATCCGCCAAGAGTCATGGCAGCTAGATTTGCACCTCTTTCTTTGCCGGCCAATTTAGATCCTATGCCTGCTGATTACCAGAGCAAGATTCCCATATTTGATGGTACACCACAGAGTATATCAGCTCAGCAGCATATTGTCCGGATGACAGACTTTTTGGACCTGCATGAAATTGATGCAGAAAATGTTTCAATGAGATTGTTTGCCCAGACTTTTGGAGGAGAGGTTCGTAAATGGTTCAGAGCTCTACAGGCTCGAAGTATCAATACATTGCAAGAGCTTCAAACACAATTTTTAGATCGATGGGAGATGAAAAAAGATCCGCTGCAGATCACTTCAGAGTACACAAACATCAAGCGTAATCCTGGTGAGTCCGTTCAGGATTATATTATCAGATTCAATACAGTGTATAATGCAATTCCAGATGACTTAAGGCTGTCTAAAAAGTCAGCTCTTCTAAAATTCCCGGATGGTTTTGATCCGGAGATGGCTTATTCGCTACGAGACAGAGATCCGCCTACCTTAGAAGATATGCAGAAGATTTCCGTTAGTGTTGAGGCGAATCTGAACGATAAGAGAGCACGGTTGAAAGCAGAGAAAAGAGTGACTATAAAGGAAGAGCCTTCCACATCTACATCCGAACAACACTTGCTTCGTGAGATGGAAAAAATGTTCAAAAGGATGGCACTTGACAAACCAGAAACGCAGATTCGGAATCCAAACTACCGTGGCCAGCAGCAGCCACAGTTCAGAATTAAGCAGCGTGAACAAAGACCACAAGAGCCAGCAGCCCAGCAGCAGATTAAGACACCTCTTTTGCAGAATTTTGTGAGTCAGGATTCAGACGATGATGATGATGTAGCAGGTGAGCAAAATCATTTCTTCACTCCCGACGATCTGCCTATTTACATTATTGAGGATGAAGAATATGGAGAAAGTTCAGCTGCACAAAAAGATGAAGATTTCATTTTAGCAAATGATGCAGATTTAGAGGAAGAGTCAGATGATTACCAAAGAGGATATTTGAATGCTTTGTCCGCTCAATAGAAGCAATACTCATTGAGAAACCGAGATGTGCCCATAAATCCAATTCAGAAACGAAAAGAAGCTTCAGCACCAAAGGCAGATTCACCGATACCACAGAAGAAAGGAAAAGAGACACTTGATCCCGCAGCTAGTAAAGTATCATCAGCAGAAAGGGTAAATCATCCAAACATAGTGAAAGATAAGGCTGAAAAGAAAGAAGTTCCGGTCAAAGAAGTCGAAAAAGTTTCAGCATTTAGTTTGGAAAATGAAATTTCCAAATTAAAAAAATATATTCCTTTGACAGAAATCATGAAGAACAGCAGCTACCGCGGTCAAGTCTCCAAAATTCTGAACTTTGATCCAATGTTCGATACGGTAATGTTGAGGATGATCAGCCAGAATTGATTTTCGGGCCTGCATTAGATGGTGAGTCCCCTGACAGTGATGTTCCTCCCTTTTATATCAGTTTGAGGTTGCATGAATATGTTTTACACAATGCCATGTTCGATTCGGGTGATTCGCACAATTTGATGCCAAAGGCGATCATGGAAAATTTGGGACTAGACATTACAAGAAAATATCATGATTTGTATTCATTTGATTCCAGCCGTGTGAGGTGTATAGGACTCATCAAAGATTTGGTTGTAAGCTTAGATCAAATTCCAGCGAAGAATGTCTTAATGGATGTGGTTGTGGCGGACATTCCCCCGCGATTTGGAATGCTCCTTTCAAGATCTTGGGGAGCAAAGTTGAAAGGTACACTTCAGTTAGATTTTTCCTATGCTACAATTCCAGTCTTTGGTCAAATGAGAAAGTTATATCGAGAGCAGAAGATGAAATACATGATAACCAGCAAGGAGAAGCCAATCAATCATCCTGTAAATTATGTACATACCGACTTAGAATCGTTTGTTTTATTTGCTGATAGTTTTAATGATATAGATAGTCAATTAGTTCAGGCGGAAGATATACCAGAAATCACTGAGAATTTTAGAGAAGTTCTGCAAAAAGAAAGAAGAGAAAAACAAGCTACTATGGAGCAATCAGCTGAAGACAATGGGCAGCAAACAGGAAAAACAGAGCTGGCGCAATTTTAGCATTTAGAGGACGATGAAGATGGTCTTTGGACCATGGATTTTGATGGCGCAGTGGGTAGTGACGGTGTTGGAATTGGTGTTTGGATTCGTAGTCCATCTTCCGCTCTAGATAAGGTTCCAAGCAATGTGAGAGTGTGTTCCTACAAGCTAGCATTTGACTGTTCTAATAATGAAGCGGAATATGAGGCTCTAATTGCTGGCCTTAAGATTCTTAGAAAGCTGAACGCGAAAAGGATTGCAGTCTATGGTGATTCATAGTTGGTGATAAAGCTGGTTAAGGGTGAGTTTCAGGCCAAGCATCCTCGCATGAGGGCTTATCGCAATGCAGTTTTAGATATTCTGAAGTTATTTTCTGATCATACCTTGACATGTGTGCCTCGCATACAAAATGGTGTTGCTGATGGACTTGCTAAGGCAACAAGCAATTTAAAAATTCCAATGAATTCCAGCAACAAGTTCGAGATTCATGTGAAACACCGCCCCACCGTTCCAGACAATCGGCGATGTTGGCAAGTCTTTCAGGATGATGAGGAGATTAGTGAATTTCTGCAGAATAAGGGTAAGTTTAAAGACACCTCCATAGATACAGAACATGATGATGGTAATGATGATATACAAATAAATCAAATGGAAGTGCTGCAACTTAAAGATAACATCATTCCTAAAGGATTGATTCCTTTGGAAGAACTGTTTGATCAAGACGATGTAGCCCGCAAACCGACATTGAGGCCGACGGAGAAAGGGGTTGAAGAGGTAAATATTGGGACAGCTGAGAATCCCAAGATGGTTAAGTTATCAAAGTCATTGTCACCAAAGGTAAAGGCAGAGTATGTGAAATTGTTGTCTTCATTTTCTGATGCTTTTGCGTGGGATTATTCAGATCTAAAAACATATGACACTAACATCATTCAGCATACTATCCCCATTAAACCAAATCAGAAGCCTTTCCGTCAAAAGTTGAGGAGAATCAATCCAAAGATGCTACCATCGATTGAAAAAGAGGTAAAAAGGTTGTATAAGTCAGGAATCATTGTGCCTATCCGATTTTCAGATTGGATATCAAATTTGGTGCCCGTGAGAAAGAAAACAGGTGAGATCCGTTTATGTATCGATTTCAGAAATTTGAATAAGGTATCATTAAAAGACAATTATCCGCTACCAAAAATGGACCATATCTTGCAGCGAGTAGTTGGAGCATCAAGGATGTCACTACTCGACGGCTACTCAGGATACAACCAAATCTTAGTGCATGAAGATGATCGTGACAAGACTGCGTTCACCACTCCATGGGGAACGTTTCATTATGCAAAAATGCCGTTTGGTTTGAAGAATGCAGGTGCCACCTTTCAGCGTGCAATGGACATGGCTTTTGCCAACGAGAAAGATGTATTTTTGGTTGTTTACCTTGATGATTTAACTGTGTTTTCAAATTCTGATGAGGAACATTTATATCATTTGAAAATTGTTTTCCAGAAGTGCAGAAACTATGGCATTTCGCTGAATCCGAAAAAGAGTCTTTTTGCCATGGATGAAGGCAAGCTCCTTGGCCACATCATATCGAAAGATGGCATCCGTGTTGACCCTACACGTGTTGAAGCCATACAACAGATTGAACAGCCCCGAAACAAGAAAGAAATACAGTCATTTAATGGAAAAATGAATTTTCTGCGTCGTTTCATTCCAAATCTTGCAGAGCATCTTAGAGAAATCACGAACATGCTGAAAAAGGACAATCAGGTAAAGTGGACAGAAGAAGTGGTGAAATCATTTAATTTGGTAAATTTAGCTCTTTCTTCAGCCCCTATCTTAATCAGCCCGGACTACACAGAGGACTTCATTTTGTTTTCTTTTGCTTCTGAGCACACATTGGCAGCTGTTTTAATGCAAAAAAGGGATGGAGTTGAGAAGCCCATTGCTTTTTTCAGTCGGATTATAAGGGACGGAGCATTGAAATACAATATTATTGAGAAACAAGCACTTGCGCTTGTAAAGGCCTTGAAAGACTTCCGTGTGTATATACTGCATTCCCACATTATAGCATATGTTCCTAACGCAGCAGTTAAAGATGTTTTGGTACAGGCAGATCCAGAAGGAAGACGGGGTAAGTGGATCGCTGCGTTGTTAGAATACGATGTGGAGATTAAACCGACCAAGCTGATTAAAGGACAAGGACTCGCCAAGCTCATGGTTGAAACAAATCTGCATGCTCTAGATATAAATTTGATCGTTGCCATGTCCGATGAAGATGAGGAAAGTACGTCAGTTCAGGTATCTGATATTTTTGTTTCTTCCCCTTGGTATGCTGACATTTTATACGTGCTTCAGAATTTGTCTCCACCTCCCAGGATGCCTAGAAATAAGAGTAGAACATTGAAGTTGAGAGCTGCAAAATTTTGTATATTGAATTCTGCATTGTATTGGAAAGACCCTGGTGGAATGTTGTTGAATTGTTTGGTAGAGGAGGAAGCCAAAAGAGTTTTGGAGGACTTTCACAGAGGTGACTGCAGAGGCCAATTTTTTTGGAAGACCACAGCGAATAAGATTCTAAGGGTAGGGTATTATTGGCCTTCTTTGTTTTCTGATGTATATAAGGCTGTTAAGAATTGTCACGAGTGTCAAATTTTCGAAGGGAAGCAAAAATTACATCCTTTGCCTCTCAAACCAATTGAAGTTAGTGCACCATTCCAGCAGTGGGGATTGGATTTTATCGGGGAAATCCACCCAGCATCTTCCGGACAGCATAGATGGATATTGACAGCTACGGACTACTTCACAAAGTGGATCGAGGCGATTCCCACTCGACAGGCCACGGATGCGGTAATTATCTCTTTTCTTGAAAACAATATTCTGTCACGTTTTGGGTGTCCTAGTAAAATAATCACAGATAATGCAGTGGCCTTCAAGTCGAAGAGGATGGTTGAATTTTGTTATAAGTACAATATCAGCTTGGGACATTCGACCGCCTACCATTCGCAAGGAAATGGCTTGGCGGAATCTTCAAATAAGTCCTTGGTGAATATCATTAAGAAATTGCTGGAAATCAACAAAAAGGGCTAGCACAAGAAATTAGTGAATGCACTGTGGGCTGATAGGGTAAGTCAGAAAAGTCTATTGGCATGTCTCCTTTCGAGTTGGTGTACGGGATAGACATGGTTTTTCCTACTTCACTTGCTATCTCGGTAGTCAAATTGCTTTAGGAAGCCGGTAGTGAGGAAGATCCCATGCAGCGGAGGATTAATCAGATGATTCATTTACAGCAGACACGGGAGGAGGTATTTCAAAATACTTTCAAGTTGCAGGAGCGCATCAAGAAGATTTATGACAGGAAGGCAAAAGCAGATAAGTTTCAGCTGGATGAGGTGGTTTTGAAATGGGATGCTCGGAATGAAGATAAGGGAAAGCACGGTAAATTTGAAAACTTATGGAAGGGTCCTTTTAAGATTGCAGCGTATCATGGTCAAAACGCCTTTCTTCTCAAGGAAATGAATGGAGATGATTGTCCTGGAGGGCCGATCAATGGTCGGTTTCTTAAGCGATACCACTTCTAAGTATTTTCTGTTGATTTCATCATCATTGTATATATCATTTTATTTATGTTTTATTGCAAGTGTGTACTGATCTCTCATCTTCAGTCTGGGGTCCGGAGCGAAGGCTATAATTCTGGAGATGGAGGTTGGTTGGTTTGAAGTTCGTCAAGTCAGTTTTATCAGTCTTTCAGTTTTAGAGTCGAGTTAGTTTTGGTCAAGTTTCGGTCGCTTTTCAGTCAAGTTTGCAGTTAATAAATGTATCAAAAGTTTTGTGTTATCTGTTGAAATAATGACTCCATCGCCCAATGGATGAAGGCACTGTCTGACTCCCCCAGAGATCTGCCGTTCTTGGCATCTCCATGGAGCCACCATCCCCATTGGAGCCAATGTTAGATTCGGTCCTTACAGCCCTCCGTCAGAGATCATTTCGCTTTTTGCATATCATTCTTAGGTGTCTCGCTTGTTCCACTTCGTTGCATTTCGCTAGGAGCATGCCATTGACTGACGAGGGGGTTTGGTTGTCTTGTGTTTCCTCATGCTTGTACCTGCAGGGCTATTTAGAAATTCCTCAAAAATCACTAAAGTTCATCGTCATTGCATTCATTGTCATAAATGATTAGTTTCGTTAAAAAGATTCTTTAGTCCTAGAGTCTAGGGTTTTTAGTCCTTTGCATACATGTAATAAAAGCCCGCAGGCCATGAGGTTGGTTTCAAAAGAATTCTCGTTTCATACTTTTATTCTCAGAAAGCATTTGAAGACATTTCTAGTCCAAAACTTTGTTTTGGAACTAGAAATTGTCTAATTTCATTTTTGTAATAATTATATTTATTTCACCATAAGAAACTTCAGAGCAAGCTTCTGATCTTTTCCTAAGCCAAGTGCCGGATCCCTGCAAAAGACAACAAAGTATTATCAGTCCAAAACTCAGAAAAGCCAAAAGAGAAGCGTTGTATTAAAAGATCAAATGTCAAAGTGCTGAAACATTATAAAGTGGGTTAGCAAACAAATTTAAATCAAATCTGATATGATGAGATATTTTCTTCACATATAAATCATGGCAAACAATCTCATTTTCTTGAAAACCTCAAGGCAGAAATCGTGTTTGTGTTCTTGAAGGCCGAAGCCGTGTTTTCATAGCCGTGGACAGTGATTGGAGGTGCGCGCTACCCATACAGGAGGCGCGCTACCCATATAAGGTGCGCTACCCACTTAACCTTCCCCAGCCCTTTGCAGAGAACACAGGCGCTACCCATATAAGTCGCGCTACTCGTTGGGTAGGCGCGCTACCCATACAGTGACAGAGCCAAACAATTTTGTCTTTGCGTCAGATTTTGAGCTCAAATGCCTCCATCCACTTGCAAACAGGTTTTTAATCATTTCTCAGTGATTTTTGAAAGAGGTTTTGGTATTTTTTGAAGTTGGGAAACAAGCATCGCTTGAGGAGAAATCTATAAACCCTACGTTCATGCCAAATTCAATTCTCAGGGTTTTAAAAGATATAGTGACAGTTTAGTGAAGGGTTTGTAAACTTTTGTGATTGGTATATGTGCTCATACCTTGTGGCGCCCTGGCACATTATGTACATCATCCTCATGCCTTTTTTCCATTCTACCACTGCTGTCACATCCTTTCATGTTGACTTGTCCATATAGTCTCATGTTTTCACATAGTTTTTTGCCATAATATTACCACTGTTGTCCTTGCTATTGTTTCATTTCCAAACACAAACACAGTCCATTGACAAATCCTTGGCCAGCATTACAAAGGGCTGTACACTACATTTGCACTGTCTACTCATTTGTCAAATTCACTTGTGATCCAAAAACAGAGACTGTTTCTATGCCACTAAAACAGAGCTATTACCACTGTCACTTGTTTTCTTATGATGTTTTGGTACATGTGCAATATATTTGGGTTTTGAGCATACATTGAAACTTTGACTTCACTACACCTATATCAACACACACATATTGCGGAGACAACTTGTTTTTTCAAAGCCATGTCGAGAACGATTCAGTTTTATGAGCGGGAGTCGACGGTGATTCCTGAGAGAATGTGCCACGGAGGCCCCCTCACAAAGGTGGTGGAAAGGTGGTAAACATCTCGGGGAGGAGCCTGCCTTCTTTGGCTCAATTGCAGGCATGTACGCTTGCAATGGGATTGTTTTCGGTATCGATCATGTTTTCGATTCATGAGATGATTCACAGAATGACTTCATCAATGAACTAGCTCGTATTTGTTCTACATTTACATGATGAGTGACGCAAACCTCAACTGAGTAGATTTCATTATTTGTCACCAGTGACTATTTCTCAGGCCACCGACATACCAAATATAGGAGAGGAATGGAACAAACGTCAGCAGTTGGAGAAATTCCACTATGAGCCATACATCAAACCTGGGTATATGAGGCACTTGAGCAGGGTTTTTCCTTTCAGATTCCTAAAGGATGAGTTTTCATCACTGATGAAACTCATCATTTGGTATTTCAGTTGCGAGGGAAGATTCTCGCGTATCTTTGCGTACCATGTCCGTTTGTTGATGCACTTCACGAGGGTACGTATGATGAACATTCTGTACTTCATGTATCGCAACATAGAGAGAATGGTGATTTTTGTACAGAAGAAGACCCCAGCATAGCAGCATAGGAGTATATATCATTACGCTCTGATCAAGATCGTAGTGGTACATCAGTTGACACAGCAGGGCATCACTTGGGAGGATTTCATCTCCCGTGACTTCTTCACAGCGCCACAACCGCCTCTTGAGATAGTTCATGATGCGGGAGAGCCTTCACACCAGCCTGACATTCCTGAGATTGAGCATATCAGTGCTCCATTGTATGTGACATACCAGCGAGTCCACAGGGCCTTATTTGCAGCTACACGGCGAGTATTATCTCCACCCGGGGTGGAAGGGGTCTCGTTGACTCCATCAGCCGAGGGAGTATTATCTCCACATGATGTGGAAGGGGTCTCGCCTTCTTCTTCAGCACAGGTACAGATCCAGGACAGGGGCAAGAGGCTCATTCATGATGAGGGCCCATCAGGAGGCCGGGACACGGATTTCACGATCATTGATGTTGATGTGAGCTCTCCTAGCTCGAAACTTAAAGAGATCATCCAGGAGCAAAGGGTCGAGAATGACATGCTGAAAGGGAAATTGTAGATGGCTCATTGGGTGATAAACTACCTGGAGCAGCGTAACAAACAGCTAGAGGATGAGCACGAACTCTATGAGCTGCGGCGAATCCGTGAGGATCGACAATTGGCCCGGAAGAGAGCCGGCGACATGACACCAATCGATCGAGATGCTTGCCTCACACGTGTTAAAATTCATCTAGAGAAGTTGTTGGAAAAGGACAATAGAGAAAAAGACATGCTTCATCACATGAAAGGTCATTATTGGGTCCGCATGCATGTCTACAAGGTAAGAATGAAGATTCTGAAGAGGAGGTTGAGCGAAGCACTAAAACGGCGGAAAAGGCCTGATCCACTCTGGATTTTGGCCGAGGCTTCATTGGCTAGGCATGATACATGATGGAGGGTCTTCGCTCCAAATTTGAGCAAATTCAGAGAAATTTTTGTTATTTTGAAATATTTTGGTCAAAAAACAGATTTTTCTGCTATACGGGTAGCGCGTCGATGTGCTCACTTTTGTTCGGGACACTTGCTGAAGGAAATATTTACATTTTTGGGTTTTTCATGGTAAGTTATGCATGCTCAGGCATTTCCAAAGCATTTCATCAGATTCTGGATGGTCAAAAGGCCCAAAAACACCATGAAAACCACCTTGCTGCCACCTTTTGCACCAGCAGGAAGTACTTCTGGGAGAATGAAGTTTTGGAGGGTCAAATGAGCTCCAAATTGGGAAATTCTACTTGGGTTAGATATCCAACCTCCAGGGCTTTCCAACGAGCTATCATGAGCCCAATTTGGATGCCGAGAAGTGCCTCAAAATCAGGCTGAAAGGCGCGCTACCCATACAGCTCAAGCGCGCTACCCACATAGATTTTTGGCTGAATTTTCAACTTCCAGCTCAGAATTTCGGCTAGTTGGGACCAGTTTTGATTGTGGATGAAATTTTTGGGTTTTCATGATGTAAATTGATGGTTGGCATGTAAATTTGGCTTATTTTTACCTATTCTAGAAGATTCACTCTCAAAAAAGTGAAAATCATGTAAATGAATCAGTTTCCACTCTTTTAGAGGCAAGTTGTTAGCTGCCTAGATTTTAGCTCCTTGATTAGAATTTGGTTGAAAATGATCCCTGAAGAAGGAATTCGACCCCTAGAGGCATGGGAGGGGGTTAGAGTGATCTATATATTGTAATTTCTGAGACACTTTCATGGTTGGACTCTTGGGAAGATTTTGGCACACTATTGTAGATATTTTTCATATTTTGGCTAAGGAAAGATCAGAGGTTTTGCAGCACCTGTTGGGATTCTTGTGGCTTTCAGTTTTTGATGGTGTTTTCTCTCAGTTTATTGTAATTTATTTCATGTTTAATGTATGCCATCCCTTCTTATGCTTCTGAAACTAAATGAATGAGTAGATGAGGTTGAATCCATTGTTTACAATGCTCTGCCTTTGAATTCGTTTAGTTTTACATGTTTTCGCCTGTTTGAAAAGGATCCATGTTCATCCTTGCCCTTTTCAGCTCCTTGTCTTTCTGATCCATCCATATACTCAATCAAAAGCATCAAGACTACTGCCTACCTCGCCCCAACTCGAATTCTGCAAAGATCTGGCCTTATCCCCGGACCCAAAATTGTTTTTTCCATTTCTCCAACAAAAACCCAAAAAATCAAAATCAAACATTCCTATCTCTTTACTAGCCTAAAATCAGTATTCATTGTTCATTATAAGTCATCTCAGCCCCTCTAAAAACCTTTTGCCGAGATAGACCCGGAGAGAGCCCTCTCCTGTCCTCGTAGGGCTAGCTACGAGGCCGAGCGTGGTTTGATGTAGCCTTGAGTTTTACCTTATTTCAGCCTCTGCTGCAGATCTGACACACCAGAGTCCTTTACATGGAAGCAACCTCATAGTGGGTGGGACCCTTGGTGAGAGAGCTCATAAACTATATAATGAATGATATGGAAATCATATGGACATATTGGATATTATATTTTGATGTGGTCTACTTATGATTCCTACATACTTGGTTTTTTAGCTAAGTTGATGCACTGTTTAGTGCAAGGGTTTACCCGGGTGGGGATTCCCTACTCTTTCTTGGAGATCATGTCTAAGAAATATAAGAGGATGTTTCTGATATGAATTTTCCACTACCTGGTGTTGGGCCAAGCAACTAGCTTCATCAAAATTTTAGTCCCTTCAGAAAACTGTGTTATTTCTTAAGGTGTGCAGTGGAAGGGGTTAAAACCCCATTTTGAGGAGCTAGTTTCCTAAGAGGAGGATCAGCCTTTCTTTGGGAAATCTAGGGGAAGCATCTACAGCCATTTATTTTATTTTTAAGCCATTTTTATGCAAGGCTTCATCTGCAAAGCATGATTCAGCCACATATTTGCAGCACCTTTTTCATGTATATCATTTATGTCAAGAAACCTTTGTCGGGTCTTCTTAGATCTGTATAAAAGAGATTATATCTCTGTTTTTTATGCCTCATTGAGTAATATAATAAGAATATCAGATATGTTTCTCTATTTTCTGAGTTTAACCTCTATTAGACTGCGCAGTCCCTTATGCAGCAGCTCCGACATTTTGCAGTCTTGGGGTTTTGTCAATTTTTAGCTGTCTTGAGCATGGGAGGCCTGTTTAACTAGGCTAAAGGAATTTGTTTCTGACACTATTTTACATGAATGTCCTATATTTTCTAATATAAGGGACACAACTTTTATTTTTCACTGTTATAGCTCAATATTCATAAAATAATGTTTTTGGGGCCAAATATGTTGTTTTCCCCCACTTGGTGACATTGTAAAAAGGAATAATTTGTTGCTGTGATTTTTCTATGAAGGCCATGTGTTTAAATAAATTATATTATATGATAATTTTCTTCTCTCCAACTATGGAATACCTTAAGGTATTCTTATTGTTGTAGAAAAATCCATATTTGGGATATTACATAATCCATCCCATAAGGAGATAATAGTTCAAATGAAGCAAACATGGTTTGCCCAATGTTCTCCCTGAAACATGTAGCATTGTGAACATGGAGAATATCCATCCCAAAGGGCACATACATATCTCCCATCCTCCCTCCATACATTCCCATAAAAGGTACAAGTACATCATCCATGTATGGGATCAAAATTAAACACATGCAAATAGAAATTTGTGCATATGAAGGTGGGTCATAGTCCCACATGTGGAACCAGCGCAGTAAATCTCCTCACTACCTCAGATAATGATGTGATAAGTTGTTTTCCCACCACTTACTCACTTCCCAAGTCATCTCACCATGGCTGAAAGTGTGAGATATGTTTGGTGCTTTAGGAGTGCACCCATCATGATACAAAATTATCTCCAATTGTCCTCTAAGGGAGTGGCCATGTTCAGAAATTTTTGTGGCCCAAATTTGGCCATGAAGTTTATATGGTATAGTACTCTTCCTTGGAGCTATGGCCTGCATAAACATGGTAAAGGAATGCATATCTTCATCAAATAAAACATTATTTACATGAGCATATTCTTCACCGAAATTCCTCCTTAAACAAGTGGAGTGGTGTATCGATCTATTTCCTCTCTCAAAAGAAGAAAGAGATGTCTGAATTAACTCCTTTACAGATTTATGTTGTTGTCCCAACTCCACATGGTTCATGCATCTTTGAAAATGCTGAAATTGTTCTCCTTCAAATCCTTTCCAAGTATAGCTTCTCATGATCATGGTGTAGAACTTCATGGAATATGTGTAGACCAATCTAGGATTCTAGATTAGACTCAATTTAATGTCGACCAAGGTAGGTAGTCTTAGAGGCACGTCTAATATTTATAGACCTAAAAGGATCTGTTCTATTTGTCTAAATGATTGCCTACTGTGACAGGCTCTAACACTCTCTTACAAGAGCTTGAAATGTAGTTCCTTTCACACTTTAAATGCTTATGTTATCTAATTTAATCTACTGATCCAAAGACAGAGTGTTACTAATCTGAGTTTATAATCTTCTTACAAAGATATAATTCACAAAAACTCCTTCAAAATAACACTCTAGGCATACTAAAAATCGAATTCATAAAAATAGAATTCATAGAAATATTTTGAAATTCAATGCTCGATTAAACCTTTTACAAGGACTTATTCAATAATTTTGCAGTTGAATTTTCAAGCTACTACTATGAATCATAAAATAACAATCACAAGAACTTCTAATTAAATTAATGAACTCACAAGCAATGAAATGGAATAAAACGCTGTTCAGATCTGAATACTAAATTCTATGAAACATAAAACATAAAAGAAAGTGTACCAATCCTCACGTAGGGTCCTTCCACGCTCTGATGGCACACTTTGATAAACTTCAAGTGATAAGACCGTTAACTCATAAACACTGTAATTGATGAAATTCTGCCTTTCATTAAGTTCTGAGAATAGATTACATTCAAAACAGAGTTCTGGAATATGCTTACAGTCTTAAGTCTGCTTTCTTCAATGTCTTTTTCTTCTAGCCTCCTCTCTAATCAAAATCCTCCTATTTATTAAAATTTACAACCAAAAGGCTATTTTTTTCCTCCCTCATCCTAACTAATTCCAAAACAGTTCGAATCAGTTTAGAGTTCCTAATCTTAAGCAAAAGATCAAGTACATTCATTATGACTTCTGATTTTTCTGCTGAATAGGCTGAGTTTGACCGTCATTGACCATATATTCAGGAGCTCCAAATTCGATGCTAAATAGATTTTCCACCATGTATGTACATTCTAGATCACGTCCTTGCCTTCTGTTTCGATTTTCCTGCCATGCCACATGTCACAACATAAAATGATTACAGGAAGTCATTACATCCCGTAATTTTGTTGAAAAATTCCAATTTTTAACATAAAAACCCATAAATTAAATTTAATGTAAAATAACAATTATAATGCTTCATTAATCAATTTCAATGGACTTATGGGGAGTTTATGGAAGAAAATGATAGATAAATGATGGATTTTTAGAAGAGAAGGATAGCAATAAAATAGTACCAACATCTCCCCCAAACTCAATGGTTTAGCATGTCCTCATGCCAATCCTGATGTGCTCCCTTTAAATTTTGTTGCTGCTTGTGCCTCTGCTGCTTGTAACAATACATCCAAATTCTTCTGTACTCGGGCATTCTTCTGAACTTGGGACTCATGTTTCATATTCTTATATTTTTCTTTGAGAAATTTTTTCTGAGTGTACCATTTAGTTGCCCATTTGCATATTTCAGTTTGATCAGTCTTAAGTTCTTTGACCTTCTTCTTCAGTTTCTCATTTTTCCGATGTATCTTCTTGCTCTGAGCTCTCAATATTTCATTTTCCTTCTTTATGACCTTCTCTAACATGTTTTCTTCCATCAATTCCTCTTTCAACTCTTCAATCTATTTCTCTAACCTTCTCTGTTTCTTATTTGTAGGTACTGGCTCTTCCTTTTCTTTCTTATTTCTTTCAGTTTCCATCTCTGCTTCTTGTTCTGACTGTGAATTAGCACTTCTTTCAATTTCCATTGGTGTACTTGCATTCTGCTCTGGTTGATCATCTTGTGTTTGATTCCTTTTCATTCTCCTTGATCTTCTTCTGTAAGTAGTGAATATTTTCTCTTTTGCAATCTTCTTGGCATCTTCTTGCCTCATTATTCTTGTCTTCACACTACTGCTGGGTTGAGGAACATTGCTTGACTTAAGCTCAGGGGTTTCTTCATCAATATCAATCATCAACTCTGTGCTTCCTTGCTTCTCTTGTTCTTCTTCTCTAACTTTGATTTGATTGTCAATTAAAAATTCTTTCCATGTTTTTCCTCTCCTCTGCAACTCAGATTCAATTAGTATTTTGATCAAACCAAAATGGTATAAACTCCTATCTTCATTACCTTTGTGTTTCTGAATGGTCTTCGACATTTTAGTCAAACTTTGTAAGAGAAAATAGGGCAGAGTGATAGTGCATTGGCCTTTCAAGTGCAACAGAAGTTTTATGTGATATAGGTATACTATACTGTAACGTCCTTCACATGTAACAAATTTTTGAATAATGTATACCATCTCATCCCATGGGTGAATTAACCAACTTCTAGGAACACCCTTTTTCCAGCTAACAGAAGAAACCCTTGACCTGGACATAAACTGAGTCCATGATTTTTCCCTAAATTGCTTGGTTTTGAAATACTTTTCCCCTTCAGGACTGATTTCCAATGTTTGTGCTATTATATCCTCTGAAATTCTAAAAGAGACATTTCCTACTAAAGCTTTATCTCCATTGAAGGAAAATGCAAATTGCTTCGTAACCTCTTCATTATTTCCATTAAATTTTTGTAGAAAAGACAACCAGTGTTTTTCCTCTAAAATCTTGACACAGTCTTCATGATAATTTGAACTATCAAATTTTTCGGGCTCTGCTCTATTGGTCTTTTAAAAAAAATTTCTTCTGCCCCTTTTTATGCCTGCAATTCAATCCAATTTTCAACGTGTTACTCCTTATCCTCGTTCTGACGAGCTGACCTCGTTAACGTCCTCATTATCCGAGCCGACTTCTCTTCAATTGCTTGAGCTATTTTCTCAAATTTCGTGAAGTAGGGAAAACTCGATGCTTCCATTCCCATATTTTCTCCCTTTTTTTTTTTTTTTAACACCGTTATCTCGCCTCCTTAAGAAATTCGCAGTCCGAAACTCTTTAACTAACTTTAGAACTCGCAGAAATAAAAATTGGGCCGCCGACCTTCATTTTTTTGCTTGATGTCATGAGGGTGAAAATGAAGTTGGGAAACACTTTTTTCCCTTTTTTGACGTTG
>JAXQQM020086173.1:0-28111 GCA_034641835.2 Pinus albicaulis
TTATGATTTCATTATGCTTCTTCGCTTAGATCTTAGCTTCGTTAGATTATTACATTCTTCATCAAGTCAATTATCAAATGTACAAGAGACACACATATTTAGGCTAGCAAGCCAGGGAAAAAACCTCTCCGTCTTCGATAGTAAAACTTGAAAGTAATTCTTGTTATAGATCTTCAATTGATGAGTACCAAGACCATGACACATACCCCAAACACTAGTATGCCTCCAAGGCCCTTGTCATTTCTCTTCTCGGCTTCTCTAGCTGATCTTTCATTTCTTCACTGCTTTGCAACAACCCTAGGAAAGTTCGATTCCTAGACCTAAACCATGACCTTCGTTTCTGTTATTTCTTGATCTGAATTCTCACTTTCTCTCTCTCTCCCTCTCTCTCTCACCCTCTCTATCTTTCTCTCTCTCACCCCCCCTCTCTCTCTCTTTCTCTCTCTCCCCCCCGTCCCTCCCCCTCTCCCTCTCTCTCTCTCCCCCTCCTCCCCTCTCTCTCTCTCCTCCTGCCCGTGCCCCTCCCCGCTCTCTCTCTCTTCCCCCCCCCCCCACTCTCTCTCTCTTCCCCCCCGCTCTCTCTCTCTCTCTCCCGCCCTCTCTCTCTCTCTCACTCTCTCACACACCCTCTCTCTCTCTCTCTCCCCCCTCTCTCTCTCCCGCCCTCTCTCTCTCTCTCACTCTCTCACACACCCTCTCTCTCTCTCTCTCTCTCTCTCTCTCTCTCTTTAGCGCCATCTCTCTTTCTCTCTCCCACATTATTATCATTATCATTATCATTATTGTATCATTTCACATGTAGAATCCGTGACCTCTCTCTCTCTCTCTTTCTCTCTCCCTTATTATTATCATTATCATTATTGTATCATTTCACATGTAGAATCCATGACATCTCTCTCTCTTTCTCTGTCCCTCATTACTATCTTTATTATTATTGTATCATTTCACATGCAGAATCCATGACATCCTGTAGCAAACAAAAATGTCTTATCAATTAAAAATTAAAAATCATCATATTATCTAAGAAACACAATCATTATATCATCAAAGAAACAATAAATATATTATGATATAAAATATACAAAAGAAAAAAATGCATACACATTATACATGCAAAATATTTCAACATTATATTATGTTACAAAACAATTATTTCATCTAATTAACATAAGCACACCATGATATCGCATGAAGAAACAAAAATTAATTTCATTTAAAAATATACACAAAATACACCATACAAAAACACATACATTTATACATAAATGTCAACATATATCATCTAAAAAATGTATCATGAAAAACAATTATTCATACATTTATGAAATTTTAAAGAAACATAATTTGAGTATTTTTATATTTAAGTAAGCAAATACATTTATTTAGGATATTTTAAATAAATAAAACAATTCAATTCAATGTATTTTAGATATTTTAAATAAATAAAACAATTATATTTTTGAATAAATTTAATTTGACTGCAATTCTCATTAAATTTAATTTCCATTCAACACATGACCAAATGAATTTACATATATAAATAATCATTGCATTAATTTCACATAAAGAAATCTCATTTTCTATTCGGAAATGTTTTAGATATTTTAAATAAATATAAATAAAACAATTATATTCTTGAATAAATTTAACTTGATTATAGTAAATTTTAATGTAAAAAAATTGTTTCACTTAAAAGAAAAAAGGAAAAGAAAAATAACGGTTTCACTTATACAGAGAGAGAGAGAAAGGCTTTTTTTTTTTTTCTTAATGTTATAAAATAGAATAAATGGTTATGGGATATAAAAAATGAAAAACTGCAGAGAAGAATACAGATTTGGATTATGGACTATGACTTAGATCTGGCAGGTGCTGGAAGAAGAGAGATAAAAGCACTATGACTTAGATCTCGCAAGTGCTCAAGGAAAAGAGATAGTAAAAATAAATATGACCTCGGATAGATCAAAAAGGGAGTGATGGATTAGTGATAAAGAGTAAAACATAAAGATCTAAAAACATTATATTTAAGGTATACCGAAGGATGAATAAGATACGTTGGAGAATTTTACTCAACAAAACCAAACAAAACCAAATAATAAAACATGAATATAAAATAGAAATAACAAATATCACGATATATTAGAGAATTTTATACGAGAATTTTACACTAATCTCTGAAAACAAAACCAAATAATAAAACATGAATATAAAATAAAAATAACAAATATCACTGTTACATATAGGTTAAGTGTTTCAACAAACCAAATAATAAAACATGAATATAAAATAAAAATAACAAATATCACTGTTACATATAGGTTAAGTGTTTCAACAAATTCTTTCAACAAATATTTTTAACTTTTAAAAATATAAAATAAAATCATGGAAAAGTAGGTGTACGCCAAGAAAGATAAACTTGAAACACTGGGATCAGATTTTCATTTTTCAAGATAAGACTTAGATTGCCATTTTCAAGGTTTAAGTAAATGATAAGTGGAATGTGCTCTCAGACTTGGAAATTTAATATAAAAATATTAAGTGAAATGGAAACCTAATATAAAAATATTAAATAAAATGTACGTACAAACTTGGAAAATAAAATTTTTGAAACTATAGCAATAATATTGGAACTGTAACAATAATAATAATAATAATAATACAAAAGCGGAAGCTAGATCAAAAAATAAAAATACAAAATAGAGAAGAATAAATCAAATAAATACAAGATACACATACCTGTCACGGCTGGCTGCAACAAATACTCTCTGGTTCCCTCCTCCTCTCCATTGATGACATCGTGCATGCATCCCTTCCTTCTAGTTGATCCTCTTGATGACACATTCGTCCATGCAGCATCTCTTAAAACAGAAAGACCCACCAGATAAAACACTTTCAGTCAACACTTCCAGTCAGATAAAATATTACATTGCAAATTCTATATTTGAATCAAGAAAATTACACAGATTTATATAAGCAATAGTTTCAAGATAGAAATTTTATCTTGGACGTACAGTAATGTGGTTGAGAGATTCTCTCAACCACACACTAAACCAGGAGAAACTATATTCTAGCTACTTCCTATTATGTAGGAACAAACTCCTCAAATGGAGAATTACAACCATAGACAAGTAAGAATTAATTATTTCTAACTAATCACAGTTACATGACTAGATAAAACACTTCCATCAAACATGACATTGTTATACAGTTAAAACACTTCCAATGAGCATACAACAAAACAAATACAGATGATAGAAGAAGAGAATGAACGAGGATGAACTTGGAACTATTCGTTCAGAGGAACCGCACCACAACCTAAAGCATAAAGATTCCCTCAACAAAAAGCTTGATATTCTTGACCGTTAAAAGGAGCGGACCACAACCCAAAAAAAAGCTTGACATGCTTTTCATCAAATTCTTTTGATAACCGTTAAAAGGAGCGGATCACAACCTTGACAGCTGTGCGTTTCCCATCCCCACCGACCTTCGTAGTAAGCGAAAGGGCACTTACCTTGGTAGTCTGTCCAGAACAGAACCTATGGCGTAGCGAAAGGGCACGTAAGTGTAAGTGCGACTCTCAGTTTGAAAATTTGTAGAGAATTCCAGATGATATAATAATTATGATAAATGTTTGTTAAAATAAAATTTGATTGAAAATTCAAATAGCTGTTTTGAATTTTTTTATTTTTAATATAAAGTAACTGGTTAAGAAAATTAAAATTATTATCAATAATTTGAAACAGATTTCAAATTAAACATTTCAAGTGAAACAGATTTTTTTATTTTCAACTTATTCAAAATCATCATTTTATCTGGTTTTTTAAAATAAATGAACTCCATAATACATTAAAAAAAAAAATACATAAAGCATATTAGCTATCAATTTAATGTTACATATAATAGGATCAAAATACGATGATACTATAAGATTATAAATTTTAAATTCAATTTATAATTTTGGCTATAAAATTTCTATTCTTATAAATTGTTTTTCCAATATGTTAATCAAAGTTTGATTTATACTAGCTATTTTTCAATATTAATTTAAATTTATTTGAAAATAAATATAGATATTAATTTAAATTTTTTGATTTTTTTTTTTAATATATTATTATTTAAATAATATATAAATTTTAATTTTATATTTTATTATTTGTTTTTTTTTAATTTTAAAATAAATTAAAATAAAAATAAATTAAAAAAATTCTATGATGATGATGATGATGGTTAACGTCCACTAAGACCAATTTTTGGTCTATCTCACCTAAAGAAAAGAGTTATTTAGTTTGATTTTAGGAATTTATTCGAGCTCGAAAGTGGTTGTACAGGGGGCACTCTAAGAGGAAGTGATTTTCATCATTGTCACAAAGATGGCAAATCATTTTCATCCATAGTGTTTTAGGAACTATCCAACTACCTGTTTCACTATGGAGCTCATGAGAGTTTGTTCTAATCTCAACTATAATATTTTTGAGGTAGTTGAAACAGAGAGATACTTTTGATCTTCTAAGGTGGGGTTGATGACCTCCTTATAATATCTTAATTTTCTTTAGCTTCTAAACATGTTACTATTTTATATAAAGACTTATTTTGTAGTACAACATGCTAAATAATTTTAGAGAATAAAAAATATGTTACTATTTTATATAAACAATTATTTTGTAGTATGGCATGCTAAATAATTTTAGAGAATATCGACTATTATACTTTTTGTTACCTAGTGACTCACAACAATTGTAATAGCGCTCATAGAGTCTTATGGTCCACATTATGGAAGGAAACAAGAAAATTCATTAGAAACCTATTTACCAAGTTACTGATTTGTGAGTTTTTGGGTGTTTGTCCATGTATTTGCAGAAACTTATATGACAAGGCCTACCCTAAAGTTTGTGAGTTTTTGGGTGTTTGTCCATATATTTTCATAAACTTATATGACAAGGCCTAACCTAAAGTTTATATTGCAACAAAAAAATGTATTTGACACTTTTCTATCCATGATTGTTCAACTAACCTACAATAAATTCCATTTCTAGACCAAAAAAAAAATTGCCTTACAATCTTTTGTGACAACAAGTAGATTGGTAAATCAGCGAACCATTGGCATTTTGTGGTCACATAACTTAATCCATCAATTAATTCCCACCATAATTTAAGCAATCCTTTGCATAAAAATATATGAGAATAAAATGTAAATAAATATACTTACTAGGAGTTACTTCTCACCATTATTTATGTGTAGGTAAAATTGTAAATGTGTAGACATCTCAATTTATTAGTTTATTGCATATCAAGAATATAGAATTTTATTTTCATATTAAACATTATTAACTTAGCATTGACTAGTGTTTTATGATATTTTTTCTAAACCATAATTTCTAACTTGCACTAAGGTGCATTGCAGCAAGTGTTTTAAATGAATTGTTAATTTTACATTCAATACATTTACATATAAACAAAAGTTTAACCATAATCAAAATTTAACCTCTTCCTCTTTGGTGTTCCCTTTCCCTGTTTCATAGGTATGTTAGTATTACAAGTTAACCTAAGAAGCAGTTATTGTTATATTTCTCTATTTCTATCTTAAGACATTCAATATAATTGATCATCTTCATTACTAGTAGAATTAATCTTTTAAGTTTTATTTTGTTTTTATTGAAAATCACAAGTTTTTCGATATGATGTTATATTTTACCCATTTTTAAATTAGTTATGTTACCTGTTTTCAATACTAATTTAATGTGTAGTCTAATAAATAGATCAAAATGATTTTTTCACATTGTTGTTGGTTAACTTTAACTAAAATCCCGTAAATATTTTTAGAAGCGTGTGTTTAAGTTATTTAATACGTAGAATTCTAGTGTGCGAGGGTTTGAATCAATTTATATATTAAAAAATATATTTTAAACAAAAAAAAAATTCACAATCTTGTTTGAAAATGAATCCCCGGCCCCAAACTCTAGTGAAAATTTTCATTTCACCTATAAGTTAAATTTAATATGATTTTCCACTCAAGTTAAAGATAAGGAAAAACTTAATTTATAAATTTAGATTGGAAATATATTCATTTTACTTCTTATATTGCTAATTTATATGTTTATAAAGTTTTTTGTTTAAATAGTTTGTGTGGTTTTAAATAAGTTTCTACTTTTTTCTTCTAATTTTAGATATATTTTGTCTATGCCTATTTGGTTTTTTGATAAAATATCTAATGACTAACATTTTATCAAAAAAATGATCCTAGAGGTTGAGAAAATTCATAGTTAAAAGAATGTATTCCTTGGAAGAAACTAATTTCCAAACTTTCGTCTTTGTATTTTCCAAAGAGCTATATTTTTTTCTAGAGAATTATCCCATTTCGAATATGACTCCTATATATCATGCGTTTCGAATATACAAATATATTTGCATGCTACACATGTCCATAACTTCTCTCTTTTATGACCTCACTCTACATTTTATTCCTCCTTCTATGGAAAATATGTAAAAGCTATGCTTTTCCACAACTCTAATCTATAGGGAATCTGCTCAATATTTTCAATGTAATTGTAAACCCCAACTTATTGAAATTTTAGTAGGGTATCAGCTTATAAATTGGCTTAAGGAAACATAATTGCAGTATATGATCATAGTCATATGTATACATGGTTTAAACAATAAGAACAAATTCTCAATTCTATTTTTAGCATCTCTAGTTAAAAATATATATAGAAATATCTTAGATTTCATTGTTAGGCATTAGACACTAAATACAAAAGCACACAATTTAATAAGAAGAGTTTAGTTTATGCGAAAATACACTTCTATATGGCTCCTTCTTAATGTTTAGCCCAAGAAAACAAAATGTTGAAATCCAAAATTTTGGGATTTCATAAACATACTTAATAACTATCCATTCTTGATCACCGTCTTAGGCATTTTCTATTATTTATAGCTCTCCTATGAGGGTTTCGTTGTCACGTGCATTAAGGCAAACTTGACAGTGAATCACCTAGTTGTTGCTTATGGTGACAAATTGAGTTTTCATGTATTTCATTAAGGACTCTAAATCATCTACTTGTTTCTTATGATGATAAAATCACTTCATCTATGTTTGAGGCTATTATCATGGAACTTCCACCACTTGTCAAGTGTGTGCCCATTTAAAATTCAAATTTCAATGTTTTTTTTAGGCCGTACATAATGCATTTTCTATTATTTCTAGCTCTCCTATTTGGGTTCCGTTGTCATGTGCATTAAGGAAAACTTGACTGTCAATCACCTAGTTGTTTTTTATGGTGACAAAATTGAGTTTTCATGTATTTCATTAAGGACTCTAAATCATCTAGTCATTTCTTATGATGACAAAATCACTTCATCTATGTTTGAGGATATTATCATGGAACTTCCACCACTTGTCAAGTGTGTGCCCATTTAAAATTCAAATTCCAATGCTTTTTTTAGGCCGGACATAATGTAGTGGCAACGCTAATATGTTACCTACTTGGGTTCTAGTGATTTGTTAATGGGGTTGATATAAATATTAGCATAGATAAATTTTAGTCCAATATTTATTAAGCATTGAGAGGGATTAGAATAAAATGAAACATAATTGATGTGTGTAGAACATATATAGGTTAAAATAGATCTATATTGGTTTATTCTTTTATTAGATATTTCTAGTATTAGTATGGTGAGTTATTGTTTTAATTTGATTTTACATTTGTATGAATTTTTTATTTTTTCAATTTAATTAATTAGCATGAAGACTGCTCCCATAGCATGCCCACATGCATATGTCTCCACTTCGAAGGGATACCTTAATTTTAGTAATTCGAGAACCAATGTTTGACTGATCTTCTTGTTTAACACTGCAAAGAATCTACACTGACCTTGTCCCCACTACAACCTCTTGCCACTTGACATTATGGTATGGAGTGGTATTGTTACTACTGAAAACAATTCTATGAATTTCTTGAAGTACTATTTCGTGTCAAAAAAACTCCTAACCTCAAAAAGATTTAATAAGCCTTATTGGCCACTTTTTAATGACCTCTATCTTGGAAGGATCTATCTTCAACTCTCCTCCACCTATCACATATCCCAAATATACCAAAGTATATTGTGAAAAATCACACTTTTTGAGGTGTGCCAACAATTAGTCCTTCTTTAAAGTCTTTAGCACCTACATCAAATGTGAGATGTGCTACTATTAAGTAGAAATGTATACTAGTAAATCATGTGAATAAACAATAAAAAATTGAACTTATAAAATTGCACAATATATCATTCATTAACTTCATGAATGTAGTTGGTTCATCGCATAGGCCAAATATCATAACTAACCACTCATACATACCTTGTCTAGTTTTGAAGGCAGTCTTCTAGGTATCTTCTTCTTTGACTCAAACCTGGTGATACCCTAATTTTAAGTCTAGCTTGCTTAAGTATTTATCCTGTTGCACAATAGATAATCTATCTTGGGTAAGGGATAATCATTAGTGAGCATAATTTTATTTAAAACCCTGTAACCAATGCATGTCCACCAAATCAAATTGATCTGAATCCTTCTCTCTCTCTCTCTCTCTCTCTCTCTCTCTCTCTCTCTCTCGCTCCCCTCTCTCTTCCCCCCCTCTCTATGCCCATCTCTCTATCTGCCTCTCTCTCTCTCTCTCTCCCTCTCTCTCTCTCTCCCTCTCCCTTTCTCCCCTCTCTTTCCCCCTCTCTCTCTCCCCCTCTCTCTCTCCCCATATTTATCTCTCTCTCTCTCTCTCTCTCTCTCTCTCTCTTGGTCTCTCTCTCTCTCTCCCACTCTCTCTCCCCCATGCCCCCTCTCTATCTACCACTCTCTGTCCCCCCTCCCATATGTCTCTCTCTCTCTCTCTCTCTCTCTCTCTCTCCCTCGTGCCCTCTCTCTCTCTCCACTCTCGTCTCTCTCTCTTTCCCCCCCGCTCTCTCTCTCTCACCCCTCTCTCTCTCTATATCCCCCTCCCTCTATGTATATATATCTCTCTCTCTTAGTCTCTCTCCCCCTCTCTCTCGCTGTACCCCCCCTCGATCTCTCTCTCTCTCTCTCTCTCTCTCTCTCTACCCAACCCCCACCCCCTCGTTTTCTCTCTCTCCCCCCTTTATCTCTCTCTCTCTCTCTACCCCTCACTCTCTCTTTAACTCTCTCTCTCCCTTGCTCTATCTCTCTCTCTCCCCTCTCTCTCTTCCCTGACTCTTGCCACCTAACCCCCTCCTCCCTCTCTCTTTCCCCACCCTTGCCACCCCAATTCCTCTCTCTCCCCCACTCTCTCCCTTCTCTCTCTCTCTCTCTCTCTCTCTCTCTCTCTCTCTCTCTCCACATCCTCTATCCCCCTCTCTCCCTTCACCTCTCTCTTCCCCTTCCTACTTTCCTCGACCCCCATCTCTCTCTCCACTGTCTCTCTCTCTCTCTCTCCCCCTCTCTCTCTCTCTCTCTCTCTCTCTCTCTCTCTCTCTCTCTCTCTCTCTCCCATCCACCCTTGCTCTTTTTCTCTCTCCCTCTCCCCCCTCTCTCTCTCCTTCAATCTCTCTTTCTCCCCCGTCTCTCTCTCATTCAGTCTCTCTTCCCCTCCACTCTCTCTCTCCCACCCCCCTCTCTATCTCCCCCACCTCTATCTCTCTCTCTCTCTCTCTCACTCACTTTCCACCCTCTCTCTCTCTCTATATCCCCCCTCTCTCTCTCCCACCCTCTCCCTCTCTCTCTCCCACCCTCTCTCTCTCTCTCTCTCTCTCTCTCTCTCTCTCTCTCTCGCCCCCCCATCTCCCCCTCTCTCCTCTCTTTCTCTCTCGTTCTCTCTCTCACACACATACTCTCTCTCTCTCTCTCTCTCTCTCTCTATACCCCTCTCTTTCTCTCTCCCCCACGCTCTCTCTCCCTCCCCCGCTCTCTCGCCCCTTAACCCACCCCTTCTCCCTCAGCTCTGCCTCCCTCTCTCTCCCTCTCTCCCCCCACCCCCCCTCTCTCTCTCCCACACCCCCCCTCTCCCTCTCTCTCTCTCCCCAACTCTTTCTCCCTCTCCCCCACCTCTCTCTCACCTCTCTCTCTCTCTCCCCCGCCTCTCTCACTTCTCTCTCTATACCCCTCTCTCCCCCCCTCCGCCCCATCTCTCTCCCCCCTCTCTCCGACTCCCCCCCTCTCTCTCTCTCCCCCACCCCCCCCCTCTCTCTCTCTCTCTCCCTACCCCATTCTCGCTCTCCTCCCCCTCCCCTTCTCTCTCTCTCTCTCTCTCTCCCACACACACACACACACACACACTCCCTCTCTCCCCCGTCCTCCCTCTTTCCCCCCTATCTCTCCATCTCACACACACACACACACTCCCTCTCTGTCTCTCGCACACATACACCCTCCGCCCCCCTTCTCTCTCTCTCTCTCTCTCTCTCTCTCTCTCTCTCTCTCTCTCCCCTCGCTTTGCCTCTCGACCTCTCTCTCTATACCCTTCTCTCCCTCGTGCTCTCTCTCTCCCCCCTCTCTCTCTCCCCCCTCTCTCTCCCCCCGCCTCTCTCTCTCCCTCTCTCTTCCATCCCTCTCTCTCTCTCCCTCTCTCGCCCCCACTCTCTCTTTCTCCCCAATCCCCCCCTCTTTGTCTCTCCTCATCTCTCTCCCTCCCCCTTCTCTCTCTCTCTCACACACACTCCCTCTCTCTCTCACCGCACACACTACCTCTCCCCCCCCCTCTCTCTCTTTCTACCTCTCTCTCTCTCTCCCCCCCGCTTTCTCTCATACACACACACACACACACTCTCTCTCTCACTCTCCCCCACCCCCCCTCTCTCTCTCTCTCCCACCACCCCCCCATGCTCTCTCTCCGCCACCCCCCTCTCTCTCTCTCCTCTCACACCCCTCCTCCTTCTCTCTCTCCCACCCCTCCTCATTCTCTCTCTCTCTCTCTCTCTCTCACACACACACACACACACACACACCTTCTTTCTCTCTCTCTCACACACACACACACACTCCCTCTCTCCCTCTCTCTCTCACTCACACACAAACACACACACTCCCCCCTCCCCCCCTCTCTCTCTCACTCACACACAAACACACACACTCCCCCCTCCCCACCCCTCTCTCTCTCTCTCTCTCAGTGTGTGTCCCTGGCCCTCTCTCTCTCTCCCCACCCCCCCCCTCTCTCTCTCCCACACCCCTCTCTCTCTCTCTCCCCAACCTCTTTCTTAGTGGAAAACCCTCGTCTCACTCTCTCTTCCCGCTTTCTCTCTCTATACCCCTCTCTCCCTCTCTCCCACGCCTCTCTCTCTCTCCCTCTCCCCCCCTCTCTCTCTCTCCCTCTCCCCCTCTCTCTCCACTCCCCCCCTCTCTCTCCCCCACCCCCTCTCTCTCTCTCTCTCTCTCTCTCTCTCCCTACCCCACTCTCGCTCTCCTCCCCCTCCCCTTCTCTCTCTCTCTCGCTCTCTCTCTCTCTCTCTCTCTCTCTCTCTCACTCACACACACACACACTCCCTCTCTCCCCCGTCCTCCCTCTTTCCCCCCTGTCTCTCCCTCTCATACACACACACACACTCCCTCTCTGTCTCTCGCACACATACACCCTCCCCCCCCCTTCTCTCTCTCTCTCCCTCTCTCTCTCTCTCTCTCTCTCTCTCCCCTCGCTCTGCCTCTCGACCTCTCTCTCTATACCCCTCTCTCCCTCGTGCTCTCTCTCTCCCCCCTCTCTCTCCCCCCGCCTCTCTCTCTCCCTCTCTCTTCCCTCCCTCTCTCTCTCTCCCTCTCTCTCCTCCCCCTCTCTCTCTCTCCCCAATCCCCCCCTCTTTGTCTCTCCTCCTCTCTCTCCCTCCCCCTTCTCTCTCTCTGCCATCCCTCCCCCTTCTCTCTCTCTCACACACACACTCCCTCTCTCTCTCACCACACACACTACCTCTCTCTCTCTCTCTCTCACACACACACACACACACACACACTCCCTCTTTCTCTCTCTCTCACTCACACACACACACACACACACTCCCCCCTCCCCCCCCCCCTCTCTCTCTCTCTCTCAGTGTGTGTCCCTGGCCATCTCTCTTTCTCTCCCTCATCATTATTGTTATCATTATCATTATTATATCATTTCACATGTACAATCCACATCATGTAGCAAACAAAAACATCTTGTGAATTAAAAATAAAAAAATCATCATATTATCTAAAAAAACACAATCATTATATCATCAAAGAAGCAATAAACATATTATCAAATAAAATATATGAAAGAAACAACTGCATACACATCGCACATGAAAAATATTTCAACATTGTATTATGTTACAACAATTATTTCATCTAATTAGCATAACCACACCATGATATCACATAAAGAAACAAAAAATACTTTCATTTAAAAATATACGGAAAATACACCATAAAAAAACACATAGACATTATAAGTAAAAATACGTCTATACATAAATGTCAACATCATATCTTTTAACAAATATATCATGAAAGACAATTATTCATATATTTATGAAAATTTAAAGAAATATAATTTGAGTGTTTTTTTTTTTTTTTTAAAGTTAACTAAGCCAATACATTTATTTCAGATATTTTAAATAAATAAAAATGTATTTCAAATAAATAAAACAATAATATTCCTAAATAAATTTGATTTACATTAAAAAAAAATTGATTTAGTTAAAAGAAAAAAAAGAAAAGAAAAGAAAGATAAACCTGGAAAATTAGGTGTACGCACCCATATATATACATACACCGCACCACAACACCTAAAGCATGAAGAATCCTTAAGAAAAGAAAAAGCTTGATATTCTTGACCGTTAAAAGGAGCGGCCACAACGTCTATAACAAAAACAAAACAAAAAAAGCCGAACGCACAGCTGTCACCACCGACCTTGGTCGTGTGTCCAGAACCACCTATGGCATGGCGAAGCGAAAGGTCACGTAAGTGGAAGGTTTCCAAGAACAACAAGAAAGGGAAGTGGTGGTGGTGGGGAACCACTCACGGCATTGCAAAACAAGCGCGGTCGTCCGATTTAGTTAAAAATATTAAAAGAAATGGCAGGATTTGGTTAAAAATATTAAAAGGGGCAGGCATGGGACATTGGATAAATTTAAATTATGTCCCAGCATGCATTCATTCATTCATTTCCAGCAGGCTTCAGGCTTTCTCACACACACACACACACTCCCTCTCTCCCCCGTCCTCCCTCTTTCCCCCCCTATCTCTCCCTCTCATACACACACACACACTCCCTCTCTGTCTCTCGCACACATACACCCTCCCCCCCCCTCTCTCTCTCTCTCTCTCTCTCCCCTCGCTCTGCCTCTCTCTCTCTCTCTCCCTCGCTCTACCTTTAGGCCTCTCTCTCTATACCCCACCTTGCGCTCTCCTGCGTGCTCTCTCTCAACCCCTCTCTCTCCCCACAGCCTCTCTCTCTCCCTCTCTCTTCCCCCCTCTCTCTCCCCCCCTGTCTGTCTCCCCTCTCTCTCTCCCTCTCTCCCCCACCCCCCCCTCTCTCTCTCTCCCACACCCCCCCCTCTCTCTCTCTCTCTCTCTCCCCAACCTCTTTCTCCCTCTCCCCAACCTCTCTCTCACTCTCTCTCTCTTTCTCCCCCGCTCTCTCTCTCGACCTCTCTCTCTATACCCCTCTCTCCCTCTCTCCCATGCTCTCTCTCTCTCCCCCCTCTCTCGCCCCCTTCCCCTCTCTCTCCCCTCTCTTAAGCTCCCCCCTCTCTCTCTCTCCCCACCCCCCTCTCTCTCTCTCCCCTCTCTCTCCCTACCTCTCGCTCTCCTCCCTGCATACCCTGCCTCTCTCTCGCTCTCTTTCTCTCTCTCTCTCTCTCTCTCACACACACACACACACACACACACACACACACACACACACTCCCTCTCTCCCCGTCCTCCTCTTTCCCCCTGTCTATCCCTCTCCTATACACACACACAATCCCTCTGCGCTCTCTCGCACACATACACCCTCCCCCTCTCTCTCTCTCTCCCCTCACTCTGCCTCTCGACCTCTCTCTCTATACCCCTCTCTCCCTCGTGCTCTCTCTCTCCCCCCTCTCTCTCCCCCCACCTCTCTCTCTCCCTCTCTCTTCCCTCCCTCTCTCTCTCTCCCTCTCTCTCCCCCCCCTCTCTCTCTCTCCCCAATCCCCCCCTCTTTGTCTCTCCTCCTCTCTCTCCCTCCCCCTTCTCTCTCTCTCCAACACACACTCCCTCTCTCTCTCAACACACACACTACCTCTCCCCCCCTCTCTCTCTCTTTCTACCTCTCTCTCTCCCCCCCCCCCCGCTTTCTCTCATACAAACACACACACTCTCTCTCTCTCTCACTCTCCCCCACCCCCTCTCTCTCTCTCTCTCTCCCACCACCCCCCACGCTCTCTCTCCGCCACCACCCTCTCTCTCTCTCTCCTCTCCCACCCCTCCTCCTTCTCTCTCTCCCACCCCTCCTCATTCTCTCTCTCTCTCTCTCACACACACACACTCTCTCTCTCTCTCTCTCTCTCTCTCTCTCTCTCTCTCACACACACACACACACACACACCCTCTCTCTCTCACACACACACACACACACACACTCTCTCTCTCTATCTCTCTCTCTCACTCACACACACACACACACACTCCCTCTCTCTCTCTCTCTCTCTCACTCACACACACACACACACACTCCCCCTCCCCCTCTCTCTCTCTCTCTCTCGGTGTGTCCACCCCATTCCCTCTCTCTCTCTCCCCCACCCCCCCCCCTCTCTCTCTCTCTCTCTCCCCAACCTCTTTCTCCCTCTCCCCAACCTCTCTCTCACTCTCTCTCTCTTTCTCCCCTGCTCTCTCTATATACCCCTCTCTCCTTCTCTCCCCACGCTCTCCCTCTCTCCCCACGCTCTCTCTCTCTCCCCTCTCTCCCCCCCCCCCCCGCCCCCTCTCTCTCCCCCCTCTCTCCGACTCCCCCCCCTCTCTCTCTCCCCCACCCCCCCCCTCTCTCTCTCTCTCTCCCTACCCCACTCTCGCTCACCTCACCCTCCCCTTCTCTCTCTCTCTCTCTCTCTCTCTCTCACACACACACACACACACACACACTCCCTCTCTCCCCCGCCCTCCCTCTTTCCCCCCCTGTCTCTCCCTCTCATACACACACACACACACTCCCTCCCTGTCTCTCGCACACATACACCTTCCCCCCCCCCTTCACTCTCTCTCTCTCTCGCTCTCTCTCTCTCTCTCTCTCTCCCCTCGCTCTGCCTCTCTCTCTCTCTCTTTATACCCCTCTCTCCCTCGTGCTCTCTCTCTCTCCCCCCTCTCTCTCCCCCCGCCTCTCTCTCTCCCTCTCTCTCCCCCCCCCCTCTCTCTCTCCCTCTCTCTCTCCCCCCCCACCGCTCTCTCTCTCTCTCTCCACCCGCCCCACACTCTCTCTCCATACCCCCTCTCTCTCTCTCCTCTCCCACCCCTCCTCCTTCTCTCTCTCCCCCTCCTCATACACTCTCTCTCTCTCTCTCACACACACACACACACACACACACACTCCCTCTTTCTCTCTCTCTCTCACTCCCACACACACACACACACTACCCCCTCCCTCTCTCTCTCTCTCTCTCTCTCTCTCTCTCACTCACACACACACACACACACACTCCCCCCTCCCCCCCCCCTCTCTCTCTCACACACACACACACACTCCCTCTCTCCCCCGTCCTCCCTCTTTCCCCCCTGTCTCTCCCTCTCATACACACACACACACTCCCTCTCTGTCTCTCGCACACATACACCCTCCCCCCCCCCTTCTCTCTCTCTCGCACACATACACCCTCCCCCCCCCTTCTCTCTCTCTCTCTCTCTCTCTCTCTCCCCTCGCTCTGCCTCTCGACCTCTCTCTCTATACCCCTCTCTCCCTCGTGCTCTCTCTCTCCCCCCTCTCTCCCCCCCCGCCTCTCTCTCTCCCTCTCTCTTCCCTCCCTCTCTCTCTCTCCCTCTCTCTCTCTCCCCAATCCCCCCCTCTTTGTCTCTCCTCCTCTCTCTCCCTCCCCCTTCTCTCTCTCTGCCATCCCTCCCACTTCTCTCTCTCTCACACACACACTCCCTCTCTCTCTCACCACACACACTACCTCTCCCCCCCTCTCTCTCTCTTTCTACCTCTCTCTCTCTCTCTCTCTCTCTCTCTTTCTACACTCTCTCTCTCTCACCACATACACTCCCCCCCTCCCCCTCTCTCTCTCTCTCTCTCTTTCTATCTCTCTCTCTCTCACCACATACACTCCCCCCTCCTCTCTCTCTCTCTCTCTCTCTCTCTCTCTCTCTCTCACTCACACACACACACACACACACTCCCCCCTCCCCCCCTCTCTCTCTCTCTCCCTCTCTCAGTGTGTGTCCCTGGCCATCTCTCTTTCTCTCTCTCATCATTATTGTTATCATTATCATTATTATATCATTTCACATGTACAATCCACATCATGTAGCAAACAAAAACATCTTGTGAATTAAAAATAAAAAAATCATCATATTATCTAAAAAAACACAATCATTATATCATCAAAGAAGCAATAAACATATTATCAAATAAAATATATGAAAGAAACAAATACATACACATTGCACATGAAAAATATTTCAACATTGTATTATGTTACAACAATTATTTCATCTAATTAGCATAAGCACACCATGATATCACATAAAGAAACAAAAAATACTTTCATTTAAAAATATACGGAAAATACAGCATAAAAAAACACATAGACATTATAAGTAAAAATACATCTATACATAAATGTCAACATCATATCTTTTAACAAATATATCATGAAAGACAATTATTCATATATTTATGAAAATTTAAAGAAATATAATTTGAGTGTTTTTTTTTTTTTTTTTAAAGTTAACTAAGCCAATACATTTATTTCAGATATTTTAAATAAATAAAAATGTATTTCAAATAAATAAAACAATAATATTCCTGAATAAATTTGATTTACATTAAAAAAAAATTGATTTAGTTAAAAGAAAAAAAAGAAAAGAAAAGAAAGATAAACCTGGAAAATTAGGTGTACGCCAAGAAAGATAAACCTGAAAGACTGAGATTAGATTTTCATTTTTCAAGATAAGACTTAGATTGCCATCCATATTCAAGATTGAAGTAAATGATAAGTGAAATGTGCGCTCAGAATTGGAAAATAAAAAATATGAAGTGAAATGTACGCTCAGACTTGGAAAATAAAAATATAATTGAAACTAAAAACTATTAAGTGAAAATAAAAATATAATTGAAACTAAAAAAATACTAAGTGAAACGTAAGCTCAGACTTGGAAAATAAAAATATAATTGAAACTATAGCAATAAAAATAAAAAAATTGGAGCTGTAGCAATAATAATAATAATGGAGCCACTATTTTTATAAAATACAAAAGGGAATAATAATAATAATGGAGCCACTATTTTTATAAAATACAAAAGGGAAAGCTAGATGAACAACAAACACAAAATACAGAGCGGGTATAATGATGGCTTAACTGCAGGAAAATAAATAGTGTACAATAACAAAACGAGATCAACAATAAATAGAAATAGATAATCATGGCCGCTTAACTGCGCATTCCTGCACAAACGTGTAAATAGATAATCATGGCCGCTTAACTGCACAAACGGGTAAATAGATCATAATCATGGCTTAACTGCACAAACGATAACGAAGAGTGACTTCGGCATATGGTTTCCTAACATGTGACTTGGTTATTTTGAGATCAGGGCAAGGGCAAGATGATCGAAAGGCAATAAAAGTAAAAGTAAAAATTAAGAGGAATTAATGGTAATGGGATTCCGTAGCCAGAACAGAAAAGAGCAGAGCAATTAAAGGACATAGTATATATATAAGAGATTAATGCGGTGATTAGGGACTAATAATAGATTTAAAAACATTAATAGACGTAGTTGAGAGATGAACTCTAGAAGACTGATCCAATCAGAGGGGAAATCACGTCAAAACAGGTGAAGAAATCACTCCAATGACAGATTGATATGGTGAGTCATGGGCTTTTGACGAGGAGGAAGGACAAGAACATTGAACATTCAATTCTACTCTAAACTGAAGAACAAAAAATAAACATACCTGTGACGGCTGGCTGCTGCAACAAATACTCTCTGGTATATAAGAGATTAATGGGATTACGGACTAATAACAGATTTAAATAAAAACATTAGGCCAGGCAGATACTCTGGCCTCCTAATGAATACAAGCAACACATACCTGTCACGGCTGGCTGGCTGCAACAAATACTCTCTGGCTCCCTCCTCCTCTCCATTGATGACATCGTCCATGCATCCCTTCTTTCTCGCTCGCTGATCTTCTTGATGACACAACGCGTCTTAATTTCATTCGTCCATACAGCATCCTTAAAAAAAAAAAGACCCACCAGATAAAACACTTCCAGTCACAGTTACACGACCAGATAAAAAACTTCCCGGAGAAACATTGACATTATACAGTTACAGAGAAAAGAAAACACTTCCAATAGACATTCAACAAAATTCTCTGCAAATACAAGAAGAGGATGAACTATTTGTTGAGAGGCACCCAAACCATATATATATACACCGGAGGATGAACTATTCGTTGAGAGGCACCCATATATATACATACACAGCACCACAACACCTAAAGCATGAAGAATCCCTTAAGAAAAGAAAAAGCTTGATATTCTTGACCGTTAAAAGGAGCGGCCACAACGTCTATAACAAAAACAAAACAAAAAAATCGGAACGCACAGCTGTCACCACCGACCTTGGTCGTGTGTCCAGAACCACCTATGGCATGGCGAAGCGAAAGGTCATGTAAGTGTAAGGTTTCGAAGAACAACAAGAAAGGGAAGTGGTGGTGGTGGGGAACCACTCACGGCATTGCAAAACAAACACGGTCGTCCGATTTAGTTAAAAATATTAAAAGAAATGGCAAGATTTGGTTAAAAATATTAAAAGGGGCAGGCATGGGACATTGGATAAATTTAAATTATGTCCCAGCATGCATTCATTCATTTCCAACAGGCTTCTGGTATCTACTCCTCACTGCATTCTACAAGCTTGAAGTTCCATTTCTGGATGCCCTCCATAACAGACAAGTACAAGTGGTATTGGATCCATTGTTTCCAATTAGAGCGTTGTTTCTGCCATCAATTTCGATGATGCAGTAACTCTGAGACGACGAAGAGTTCGATTCATGCATGGCAGACCCGGAAGTGCCGGTGTCAGACGATGAAGAGTTCGATTCAGTCTTCCTGGGTTTCGCAATTAGGTAATTTAAGTGTAATTAATATTTATGAAAGATTGGGCCAATTTGATTATTCAAAAAAATAATTAAATTACAAAACATAAAACGCAAACTTAATAATATCATTCTTTACTGTAATTACAATCAATCAGAAAATCTGTAGTTACAATCCCACGTGACGTGGGAGAGTGGACTAGAATGGACTCGGGTGACTTTTCTTTTATTCCTAAATTATATTTATTTTTTAATAATATATATCTTATTTTATTTTAGTTTAGTTTAAGTGGAATCACGATTAGAATGTATTGTTTCTTTTTTAAACAAACCCTCTTTTTTTTTTTTTGAAAAATGGTAGAGAATTATAGATGATATAATAATTATGATAAATGTTTGTTAAGATAAAATTTGATTGAATTTTGAAATTTTTTATTTTTAATATAAAGTAACACGTTAAGAAAATTAAAATTATTGTCAATAATTTGAAATTACATTTTAATAAAAGTGTATAGAAATAATTTGAAATTACATTTTAATAAGAGTGTATAGATATAATTTAAAATTACATATATATATATATATATCTTTTAACACCTACATCAATTGTTACAATTATATTTGGCCATCCAAAACGTTCAAGGATAGAATGCTCTTTATCAAAATCCATGGATGACAGGTAAAATATATGCTTACATCATCAAAATAATATAAATGATGATGATGATGGAAGAGACAAAAATGTTCAAAGAATCCTCTAAACAACCATACTTGGCCATCCCAAACATTCAAGGATACAATGCTCTTTATGAAAGTCCACAAAGGACAAATTAAATATATGCTCTAATAATCATAATAATATAAATTAAGATGATGGTGGAAGAGACAAAGATGTTGAAAGAATATGTTCCCACCATGTGCATCAGTTTTAGTTTAATGTAATACATTTTATATAAAAACATGGAAGAGTTAATGTAATACATTTTATATAAAAACATGGAAGAGTCATTAACCCACTGTGTCGTCGAAGTGCCATCAAATCCGAATTGGAAATGGAAACTATACCCCCACAATCGAGATCATGTATGGAGATAAAGTGTTATCTAAATATAGTTGGGTTTCCAAACATGTTATGATTTTATATTTAAACAATTATTTTGTAGTATGGCATGCTAAATAATTATAGAGAATATCCACTATTATACTTTCTCGTAGAGTCTTCTCGTCCACATTAAGGAAGGAAACAAGCAATTTTATATTGCAATAAAAAAATGTAGTTAGACACTATTCTATCGTAAGTGTTCAACTAACCTACAATAAATTCCACTTCTAGACAACAAATTTTCCTTAGCAATCTTTTGTTACAACAAGTAGATTGGTAAATCGGTGATCCCTTGACATTTTGTCGCCACATAACTTAACCCACCAATTACTTCCCACCATAATTTAAGAAATCATTTGCATAAAAAAAATATAGAAATAAGATGTAAATAAATATACTTATTAGGAGTTATTTCTCACCATTATTTATGTATGAGTAAAATTGTAAATGTGTGGACATCTCAAATTATTATTTTATTGCATATCAAGACTATAGAATTGGATTTTAATATTAAACACTACTAACTTAGCATTGACAAGTGCAAGTTATAATGTTTTATGCTATTTTTTCTAAACCATAATTTCTAACTTCAATGAGAGGCACTAAGGGGCATTGCAACACTTGTTTTAAATGAATTGTTAATTTTACATTCAATACATTTACATATAATAAAAAATTCAACCATAATCAAAATTTAACCTCCTCCTCTTGAGCTTCCCTTGTTTCATGGGTATGCTAGTATTACAAATTTACCTGAGAAGCAATGATTGTTATATTTCTCTATTTCTATCTTAAGGAATTCAATATAATTGATCATTTTCATTACCAGTAGAATTAATCCTTTTAAGTTTTATTTTGTTTTAATTGAAAATCACAATTTTTTCAATATGATGTTATATTTTACCCATTTTTAAATTAGTTATTTTACCTATTTTCAATACTAATTTAATGTGTATTTTAATTAATAGATCAAAATGATTTTTTCACATTGTTTTTGGTTAATTTTAACTAAAATTTGGTAAAGATCTTTAAAGTCTTGTGTTTAAGTTGTTTAATGCGTAGCATTCTAGTGTACAACGGTTTGAATCTATTTATACATTCAAAAATATATTTTAAACCAAAAAAATCATAATCTTGTTTGAAATTGAATCCCCAAACTCCATTGCAAAATTTCATTTCATCTATAAGTTAAACTCTACCCTAATTTAATATGATTTGCAACTCAAGGTAAAGATAAGGCGAAAGTTAATTTATAAATTTACATTCAAAATATATTCCTTTTAATTCTTATATTTCTAATTTATATATTTGTAAAGTTTTTTGTTTAAATAGTCTGTGCTTTTAAAGAAGTTTCTATTTTTTCCTTCTAATTTTAGATATATTTTGTCTATGCCTATTTGGTTTTTTGATACAATATTGAATGACTAACATTTTATCAAAAAAATGATCCTAGAGGCTAAGAAAATTCATAGTTAAAAGAATGTAGTCCTTAGAAGAAACTAATTTCCAAAATTTCATCTTTGAATTTTTCAAACAACTATATTTTTTTCTATAGCATTATGCCATTTAGAATATGACTCCTATAGATCATGCCCTTGGCATATACAAATATATTTGCATGCTACACATGTCCATTACCATTTAGGGCACAACTTCTCTCTTTTATGACCTCACTCTACATTGTATTCCTCCTTCCATGGAAAATATGTAAAAACTATGCTTTTCGACAACTCTAATCTATAGGGAATCTCCAATTGACAACCCCAACTTATTGAATTTGTACTAGTGTATCACCTCATAAATTTTGACATAACATCTCTAACTCATTTCATTTTTAATAATTGACAACTTATTGAATTTGTAGTAGAGTATCACCTTATAAATTTTGACATAGCATCTATAAATCATTTCATTTTTAATTCATCATATTTCATATAATGCAATAGGAAACAATGGAATTTAACTTCTTAAGGAAACATAATTTCCATATATGACCACAGTCATCTGTAGACATGATTTAAACAATAAGAACAAATTCTCAATTCTATTTTTCGCATCTCTAGTTACAAAATATATAGAAATATCTTAGATTGCATTGTTAGGCACTAGACACTAAATATAAAAGTGCACAAATTAATAAGAAGAGTTTAGTTTATGCGAAAATACACTTATATATGATTCCTTCTTAATGTTTAGCCCAAGAATAATGTTATTGTATCCTTAAACCACTTTTTATTGTTTTTCCTTTTCATGATCACAATCACTTGCATACATGATAAGAATAAGAAGAAAAAATGTTGAAATCCCAAATTTTGGGATTTCATCAACATACTTAATAACTATTCATTCTTGATCACTGGTTTAGGAATTTGCTTTTATTTCTAGCTCTCCTATTTGGGTTCTGCTGTCATGTGCACTAAGGCAAACTTGACACTGAATAACCTAGTTGTTTCTTATGATGATAAAATTGAGTTTTCATGTATTTCATTAAGGAATATAAATCATATAGTTGTTTCTTATGATGATAAAATCACTTCATATATGTTTGAGGCTATTATCATGGAACTTCCACCACTTGTCAAATGTGTGCCCATTCAAAATTCAAATTTCAATGTTTTTTTACGCGGGACATAATGTAGTGGCAACACTAATATGTTACCTACTTGGGTTCTAGTTATTTGTTAATGGGTTTGATATGCATATTAGCATTGATATATTTTAGTCCAATATTTATTAAGCATTGAGAGGGAATACAATAGAATAAAAACATAATTGATTAGTGCATAACAGGTCTAGGTTAAAATAGATCTATATTGGTTTATTCTTTTAAGAGATATTTCTAGTATTAGTATGGTGAGTTATTGTTTTAATTTTATTTTACATTTGTATGAATTTTGTATTTTTTCAATTTAATTAATTATCATCAATAGCACTCCCATAGCATGCCCACATGCATATGTCTCCACTTCAGAGGGATATTGTAATTTTAGTAATGCTAGAACCAATGCTTAAGTGATCTTCTTCTTTAACACTACAAAGGATCTTCGTTGATCCTTTCCCTACTAGAAACTATTTCCACTTGACATTATGGTATGGAGTGGTGTTGCTACTACTGAAAACAATTCTATGAATTTCTTCAAGTACTATGCTGCCTCAAAAAAACTACTAACCTCAAAAATATTTAGTAAGCCTTACCGACCACTTCCTGATGACCTCCATCTTGGAAGGATCTATCTTCAACTCTCCTCCACCTATCACATATCCAAAATACACCAAAGCATATTGTGAAAAATCACACTTTCTGAGGTGTGCCAGCAATAATGCTTCTCTAAAGTTTTTAGCACCTACATCAAATGTGAGATGTGCTCCCATTAAGTAGCAATGTATAGTAGTAAATCATCTGAATAAACAATATAAAATGAACTTATAAAATTGCACAATATATCATTCATTAACTTCATGAATGTATTTGGTTCATCGCATAGGCCAAATATCATAACTAACCACTCAAAAGACGTTGTCTAGTTTTGAAGGTGGTCTTATAGGTATCCTCTTCATTGAATCAAACCGGGTGATACCCTTATTTTAAGTCTAGCTTGCTTAAGTATTTATATTGTTGCACAATAGACCATCTATCCTAGGTAAGGGGTAACCATTTTTTAGCATAATTTTGTTTAAAACCATGTAACCAATTCACATCCACCAAATCACATTGATCCAAATATTGGGGGGAGGCCCCCAAGGTCTAAAAAAAATTGAAATGCCAAAAAAAGATGAGAACACAAAGTAAAAAAAAACCACAAATATATTTTTTTATTATTTTTCTTTATTTTTTTATTTTTTAAATAGAGAATAATTGTAAAAGCTAAATTGTGGTGGAAAATCTTTCATTTTACAAAACGATACTAGTTACTTATAGCATTTTTTAGTTACAATACCACGTGTAAATTCCATGAGTGGGTAAATACCATGGGTGAATGAATGCCATGGGTGGATGCCACTTATAATACCATGGGTGGATAAATACTATGGTTGGATGAATACCATGGGTGGATGACGCTTAAAATACCATGGGTAAATTCCATGGGTGGATAAATACCATGGGTGGATGAATACCATTGGTGGATGACACTATCCATTCAGATAATTCCTCCCTCCTTAAGAAGCAATGGTCCCCATTGCATGACGTTCCCTCCTGAGAAACCTTTATTTATTATGAAGAGCCACTGAACAGAAGCGTTTTGTGTCGTCAACCCATAGCCATGATGAAAAAAGATCCGAGGATAGAGATACCCTGTAATGCTTGTGACCAACTCATTTTAAATAACCATGTATTTTAAAAAATATAGATTGGAACAAATCACACTAACCTGAACGTACTATATGATTTGAAAACCATAAAATATAGTTTTACATTTGAAATTCATTCAAATAAATTATAAATATAAATTCAATAAATAATTTTTTATATTAGATTTTATTTAGGAAATATTAATTTTATTATTGATTTTTTTATATAATAATTTGGAGTGTTTTTTATTTTTAACATACAAAATTTAAACGAATTCTATTTCTTTTAATTTTAGGATAAATTTTAATAAACACTAATCATTATTATTAATTATCATTATTAATTTTTTTATAATCAAAAAAATAAAAATGAAATTAATAATATAAATAAAACTTAAAGTTTACTTTAAAAAATTAAGTTTTTTATATCATATGTTTTAAATATTAATTTAGGAAAATAAAATATTAAAAAGGTTTAAAAATATAAATTTGGTAGTATAAGTAATACAATGTTTATTATTTTTTTTATTAAAAGTGTATGAGATGTGTAATTTCTTTTATGCTTACTCTAGCTTTGACACATCTTTCCTAAAATAAAAATAAAATGTTCATTAAATTAAGAAATAATGTCAACTATAATGAGAACAAAAAAAATTACATATGTTTGGTTCATTTTAATTAAAAACGTTATTGGACCAATAGATGCATTAGAAAACCCTATATGATAGAGATATCTAATTCCTTTTGTGCTCAATCAATAAAATATTTTGATGGAAGAAGAGAAAAAAAACTTATATTTCTCATTTAATATATATATATATATATATATATATTATTCTTAAATGTTTCATTCCCTAAACAAAACAAATAATTTAAATCAATTCCCTTGGGTTCACCAATTCCTTTGGTTTACAATATTAAACCCTTGGGTTTATTAGTTCTTTTGGTTTATAATATGAATAATCGATCAATGTCATCCATGATCAAATGTCACATTCTGACAAACATTGTATCAATATGAAAATCACCCATGGCCAACCATGGTCATATTTGGTCCAGCGTCGCATTGTGACAACAATTGTCTCAATGTTTAAATCAATTCCCTTGGGTTCACCAATTCCTCTGCTTTATAATTTGTTGGGTAATGGATTTCCCTTGGGTTCACCAATTCCTTTGGTTTATAATATTAAACCCTTAGGTTTATTAGTTCTTTTGGTTTATAATATGAATAATCGATCGATGTCATCCATAATCAAATGTAACATTATGAAAAATATTGTCTCAATATAAAAATCACCCACGGCCAACCATGGTCATAGTTGGTCCAACGTCGCATTGTGACAACAATTGTCTCAATGTTTAAATCAATTCCCTTGGGTTCACCAATTCCTTTGGTTTATAATTTGTTGGGTAATGGATTTCCTTTGGGTTCACCAATTCCTTTGGTTTATAATATTAAACCCTTGGTTTTATTAGTTCTTTTGGTTTATAATATGAATAATCGGTCAACGTCATCCATAATCAAATGTCACATTTTGACAAATATTGTCTCAATATGAAAATCACCCATGGCCAACCATGGTCATAGTTGGTCCAACGTCGCATTATGACAACAATTGTCTTAATTTTTAAATCAATTCCCTTGGGTTCACCAATTCCTTTTCTTTTGGTTTATAATATGAATAATTGATCAATGTCATCCATGATCAAATGTAACATTGTGACAAATATTGTCTCAATATGAAAATCACCCATGGCCAACCATGGTCATAGTTGGTCCAACGTCCCATTGTGACAACAATTGTCTCAATGTTTAAATCAATTCCCTTGGGTTCACTAATTCCTTTGGTTTATAATTTTTTGGGTAATGTATTTCCCTTGGGTTCACCAATTCCTTTGGTTTATAATATTAAACCCTTCGGTTTATTAGTTCTTTTGGTTTATAATATGAATAATCAATCGATGTCATCCATAATAAAATGTCACATTCTGACAAATATTGTCTCAATATGAAAATCACCCATGGCCGACCATGGTCATAGTTGGTCCAACGTCGCATTGTGACAACAATTGTATCAATGTTTAAATCACTTGCCTTGGGTTCAGCAATTCCTTTGGTTTATAATTTGTTGGGTAATGGATTTCCCTTGGGTTCACCAATTCCTTTGGTTTATAATATTAAACCCTTGGGTTTATTAGTTCTTTTGGTTTATAATATGAATAATCGATCAACGTCATCCATAATCAAATGTCACATTTTGGCAAATATTGTCTCAATATGAAAATCTCCCATGGCCAACCATGGTCATAGTTGGTCCAACGTCGCATTATGACAACAATTGTCTTAATGTTTAAATCAATTCCCTTGGGTTCACCAATTCCTTTGGTTTATAATTTGTTGGGTAATGGATTTCCCTTGTGTTCATCAATTCCTTTGGTTTATAATATTAAACCCTTCGGTTTATTAGTTCCTTTGGTTTATAATATGAATAATCGATCAATGTCATCCACGATCAAATGTTACATTCTGGCAAATATTGTCTCAATATGAAAATCACCCATGGCCAACCATGGTCATAGTTGGTCTAACGTCACATTGTGAAAACAATTTTCTCAATGTTTAAATCAATTCCCTTGGGTTCATCAATTCCTTTGGTTTATAATATTAAACCCTTGGGTTTCTTTGGGTTCACCACTTGCTTTTGTTTATAATATTAAACCCCATCCATGATCAAATGTCACATTCTGACAAACATTGTATCAATATGAAAATCACCCATGGCTAGCCATGGTCATACTTGGTCCAACGTTGCATTGTGACAACAATTGTCTCAATGTTTAAATAAATTCCCTTGGGTTCACCAATTACTTTGGTTTATAATTTTTTGGGTAATGGTTGTCCCTTGGGTTCACCAATTCCTTTGGTTTATAATATTAAACCCTTGGGTTTATTAGTTTTTTTGGTTTATAATATGAATAATCGATCAATGTCATCCATGATCAAATGTCGCATTCTGGCAAACATTGTATCAATATGAAAATCACCCATGGACAACCATGGCCATACTTGGCCCAACGTCGTATTGTGACAATAATTGTCTCAATGTTTAAATCAATTCCCTTGGGTTCACCAATTCCTTTGGTTAAAATTTTTTGGGTAATGATTTTCTGTTGGGTTCACCACTTGCTTTGGTTTATAATATTAAACCCTTGGGTTTATTAGTTTTTTTAGTTTATAATATGAATAATCGATCAATGTCATCCATGATCAAATGACACATTATGAGAAACATTGTCTCAATATGAAAATCACCAATGGCCAACCATGGTCATAGTTGGTCCAACGTCGCATTGGGACAACCATTGTCTCAATGTCTAAATCAATTCCCTTGGGTTCACCAATTCCTTTTGGTTTATAATTTGTTGGGTAATGGTTGTCCCTTGGGTTCACCAATTCCTTTGGTTTATAATATTAAACCCTTGGGTTTATTAGTTTTTTGGTTTATAATATG